>VXAV01011126.1:185915-200206 GCA_013399715.1 Alectura lathami | reverse complement strand
CAAACCTGTGAAATGGCCAAAAGGGAAGGTTGCTGAGGTAGTATTATGTAGAACTGAGCAAAAACTGAAATTATTGTTCCATGGGGAAATTCAGCTATTTCAACGCTTGGTTTTTGAACCTAATTGAGTTGAAAAATTGGAACTTGTCAAAGAACAGTATACAGTAAAAGCTGCTTTGGTTGGGAGGTGGTGACATTTCATTATGATTTCATGTAGCTTTAGACTGCAGTTCTGTATTGTCCTATGTTGCTATAAGCACCTCACAATAAATCTGCAGCGATATCTTCCCCATAATGTACCGTACACCTCTGTCCACTTAAAATTGCACTGGAACATAGGAGATTTCAGAGGGGTTTTGATCAGTAGGTAAATGCTTGATTTTTATTGCTAATATTTTTATGCCACTGTTAATAGTAGGCATTTTACAGTGCATATAAACCATTTGCAGAAAGGTATTATTAGAATACATTTGAATAAACTCACTGGAAACTTTAAGGTAGTAAGTCTTTGTATATAAAGTATACGAAAGACTCAATACATGATTTAATAAATCCTTATCTACTTCTGCCACTTTCTTCCAGCCTTTTGACTTAATAATTGTCTGAACTGTCCTTATTTTTTTACAAAGAAGTGGTAAGAATCTTTAGACTAGTCGTGACAGATGGAACAATTAATAGCATTACCATCAAAAAATCATCACCCTGTACAGTCATTATATTTATGTTGTACAGAGCTCTGAAGAGCTGTGTAGTGTAGGATATTTTAGCTGTCTCTGAGTAAAAGATATCTAGTCAAATTTTTACCTTATAAAAATATTACCACAAGTGAAACTGAACTTCTTAATTGAAAAAAAAAAAAAAAAATAGTATTCCTACTAGAATAACAATGCCTTCTGTTTATCATCATATTTCTGAAGTAACTTCTATGAAATCATAATTGTATAATCTTTGCAGAAACCTTCACTTATTTTTCTGCCAAAGCACCAAGTGGTCTGTTCTTTCAGGTGTAGAAGTTGAGTTGATTTCCTGTATTTATGTCTGGTCAAAAGAAATGAGATGGTTGGGTGACAAAGGTTTTCCTTTTCCCTGGGGAGTGGAGGAAGGATTATTATACAGATAACAGTTAGCATTTTCTTAGAATCTTTTATGTGAGACATGACATGCTTTTAATGTGGTCAATTCAATTTTCCATGTTATATCACTGTGGTACATAGTGATAAAGCACATGGACAAACTTTAAATTTATTTTAATACCCCTGTGTATATGAAAACAGCAACTAGACGTTGCAGATGACATAGTTCATACAAATATCAGTAGCAATTTTACTGCCTTCCTTTCCTGTCTGTCTCCCGCCAAAACAAACACCTAATTTCAGAATGCCTCCCTGAGAGCTATTCCTTTACGACCAAAAAAAAAGAAAAAAAGACGAACAAATTGAAATCAGAATGAAAACATTAGGGTGTCATTTTAAAATCATCTGAATAATTTTAGAACAACAAAAAGTACTACCCTCATAGTTCTAGTTTTTATATTGTGTTTTTTATTTAAAATAATAAATGACTTAAAACATTTAAATGGCTTCATTTTTCGGATGAGAGACTCCTGTTCTGAAGATTATTGATGAGGAATCCAGATGAATTATGTATCTGTTGGTAAAGTGTAATTTTCTACTCAGAATGACTTTCCCACAGAAACAGTTAAACAATCTTCCAAGTATACTCACTGAGAGTCAAAGACTTAGGTTATAGTATCTTACCTTTATAAATAGAAAACTAAGGAAAGTGATTTCATTACTTGCTAGACAAACAAATTTTCCCTAAAATATTTTTGCAGAATATCTTTGGCACATTGATCTTTTAGTTAAAAACCAAGATAAAATTTCTGTGACCTCATGGAGTTTTGGAGGGGCTGAAGAATACAAACTGGAGATAAAGGTAGAATTGCAGTGAGAATAGATGTAGAATAAATGTGAATAAAATAGGGACTATCTGAATCTGGGATTTGGGTTTTACATTTGAGAACATCTCATTAGTAGGAATGCCTGAGCCTCACAAGAAAATCTGAGTGGAAGAAGAGTAAAGTAGAAATGCTGCAAATTATGAAATATTTGATTCCTAAAGAATGGAATAGCTTTGGAAGAGCAAAAATCTAAATGGGTATGTTTAAAGCAGTCTTTCCCAGAGATTAGCTATAAAATGTCTGCTGCCTCTCATGAAAAGCTTTGTATTTTGTACAAAGAAGGAGATACTCTGCTGTATTTCAGTACATTATTTATTTTATGTTCTTCACTTTCCTCTGTAGGAACCTTCTGCAGATACAAAAGAGAAATAATTACTAATCTTAAACTTCCTTTAAGATTTGTGTGTGCAGTAAGGGTGTCTTGGATGCCTGCCCACTGAAGATTTTGAGAATTGAAATGTAACTGTATCTTTGTAAGTTTATCTGGTAGATACCAATCAACATTTGGTAAAAGTGTCTTGAGAATATCTTTACATTTCTTCATAGGATCTTTGGAAGTAGAAGGAAGATTTTATTCAACTTTTATCAGTTTATAGAACATTGCCTCTTGTTTAATTGCTATTTTATGGAGAAATCTGTTGGTTTTCACACACAGGAGCAATTATACATCATTATTATTGCTAACATTTATTTATTTGTTATATCATATCTGGAATAGTTAAACTCTCCCCTAAGATAGAAACTCTAGTAATAATTTTTGTTATAGAAATTGTGAAGGACTGGTTCTCCATATTCAAACCCAAACCATATAATCTGTTGTGTTTTCTTTTTTTCCTTAAGACTTCAGAGTCTTAAGAGTCTTCTCTTCATTCAGTCTTCCAAGAATCTGAAAATTTTTGATTATATATATATATAATGATCTACAGTTATGGTGACAATAATAGCAAAATTCTAAAGACAATTACAATGTCAGTAATCTTTTATTGTTTTACTTCGTTTAGAATTAGATGACAAAAAAGTCAATAATTTTCCTGTCATAAAGCTGGAATATAAAATATCTATTCAGTGACTCAAAATGCTTTCTAAAACAATACCAAATTGAATAAGTAATTAATATTTCTAATGTTGAGAGAATTAAAAAATGGCTTTGTGAGAGAGGCTTCAAGGTGTCAAACGAGTAGTAGCACATATAACTAGTAGAGGGCCGTTCTATAGTTATTCCTACATTTTGTAACATAAACACAGAAATAATCCCCAGGGCTATTGAATTCTGGACAAATGTCAAGAATATTAAAGAGATTTGAAAAAGGAAAAATAAAAGTATCAGTAAGACAGAGTATATCTGGAAGGTTTTCCACTAGCTGAAAAAGAGCATATCATTTGTCCTGTGATGCAACATTAAACAATGAGTAATATTTGTATGGTAAATTGCTCCATCACAAGTAAAGGTGGAATACTAGTGTCTCACTTTCTGTTAAGCCTGTCTGTAAGGTTAGGTTAGTGTATGGATAAAAATGACTGAAAAGATGATGCTATGGAAAGCCTTGACTAGCATTTTAAGCACCATCCAAAGAAGTAGCAGTACTTGGAACACTTGGAGCCTCGTTTTAGCACCCCCATCTGTTGTCTCCAAATAGGTAGTCCTTTATTGCTTTATTACACAAGAATAAATGAGAATCCCTCCACCTCCTTCCTATTGGCTCTGCAACTGTGAGTTAAAGCCAAGATTTCTATTATCCATTCTTTCATGCCCAATTGCTTTTTAGAGTGAGTGAATGGGTAATTTCATTCATTCCAATATGTGTGGACTCAAAGCCTGTATTGCAGAAACAAAATAAGAAGGTTCTTTCTACACGGTACATTACTACTGCTAAGAAGCACTAATTTATAGTTAGACAGGTTCCTTTTAAGCACCAGTCTTCTTTGCTCAGACTTCCTGTAGCAACGGACCTTGTGATGTCCCAGACACTTCGAAAGCACAATACATTTATATAGGCTGTCCCTGTGTGTACCACAATACATGTATTTTTTGTGCTGCTCGTATAGGATAACAAACACATGGTGCTTCATGTTTTTAATTAATAATTTGTATGCTCTTTAGTCCACCTTTAAAATCTACATAAACCATATCTTTTAGTTTTGTCGTATTTTATGAGATAAATACTGTACTCAGCTTTCTGCCTTCACTTTTTGTTGTTTTGTTTTTGATTATTTTCTTAAGTGATAAACAATTGTTAATCCCTTTATTGTTCACTGAGATGCATCATGTTGAATTTCAGTTATCATGGCTAAAATAAGCAAATCCATGTCAGTGTCTTTGTAAAGTGTTTAGATTTGTATTGCTACTCATGCCAACTTACTTCTCATTTCTTGTGATTAAATAAGCTGAACTGATGGTAAGTCTGGAGAAATCGTGTATATGTGTGGTGGTACATGTGAATACGGTTTAGCACTGACAAGCAGCTAAGTACCACACCACTCTCTCATTGCCCCCACCCCAGCAGGACTTAGGGACAGGAAGAGGAAAATGAGGTAGAGGAAAAAACAACAACAACAACAAAATCTTATGTGTTTGAGAAAACACCAGTTTACTGAATGGAAAAAAGCAAAGGCTGTGCAGAAACAAAAAGGTGAAAAAAAAAATCTCTATTTCCCATCAGTAAGTGTTGTTCAGACGCTTCTTGCGAAACAAGGCATTGTTCCCTGGCCTCTGCTCAGGAAGACAAATGCTTTCATAATAAGAGTTCCCTCTTCTCCTTCTTCCTCAGGCTTTATATGACATTGCATGGTATGGGATATCCCTTTGGTTACTTAAGGTCATCACTCCTAGCCGTGTTCTCTCCTGACCCCCTGCCCACCCACAACCTACTGTCTTTTGGCAGAGTGGTGGTGGTTGGCGAGACAGCCCTGATGCTGTGCCAGCACTGCTCAACAGTAACAGAAATACTGGTGTGATATCTACGCTGTTCTAGCTACAGCTGCAAAGTACAGCACTGTATGGACCGCTGTACGGAAAGTCAAGCCCGTCACAGCCAGACCCAGCATAGTGTGGGAATGTGCTAGCATTTGGAAAAGGAATAGGTTCATGATGGAAACTGCTTGTGCTTGTATACTTCCGTTTGTGTGGTCTGGAGAAAGCAGGCGTGCATGAGAACATGAATAAATGAAGACAATGTAAGTAAAGATTGTGTATATGCAGGAAGTAAAAAGGACAGGGTATGAAGTAAAAAATAAGGATTACAGGATCTGATTATGCCAATGTGTTTATATATCTTCTTTTCTATCATCTTCCTAACTGCTTTTCCAATCAGGAATTATGCCTTAACAGCCAAAAACAAGGAAGTACTGAGACTGTGCTAAACTGTCTAGAGAAGAAATGTTTTGAACGAAGGCACCAGTATTCCTGTTCTGACCCAACTGCACCAATCTTTTTTTGACACAGCAAAATATCAGTTCCATACATATATGGAAAACACAAACTCTTACCTGAAATGTTCTCAGCAAATTTAATGTATTACTTGTCCAACTAATAATATTTGTCTAACTAATAAAAATATTTGTCTGACTAATAGTTCCATGTATATATGAAAAGCACAGTGACTAGAAAAAAGTTGGGTAAAACTGTTCTTAAAACTCTGGAAAGGGAAATCTACTTTGGCTTAAAGCTGGCAGTCATCTCTGCCTCTATCTAGAGCTCAGTGCATACCCGGTATGCATTGTCAAGGGACTTCTCCCTTTTTTCAAGGGAAGAAACAACAGCAAAATAACTGAAGAATTTCATCAAATGTTTACTATACTGCTAGCAGTTGAGAAATGCTAAATCTTTTATAATCCTCAGTGAAGAAGAAACAGATATTTTCCTTCTACTGTCTTGCAAATTAAGAAAGAAAAATAAATAAATAAAAAACATGCTGTTTGAGAAGAGACGAATGAAAATTTTGTGCATCCTTCATATGACATATTAATTTTTTCCACAAAGCAATTTTTGGAGTAATTTGAAGACCTGAATTGGAACAGGACAATAATTTCATCCTGCTATAAATGGGATATCTTGTTAAAAGAAAGGGTTAGCAGCTATGCACAGCTTCAGATATCTGGCAAGACACTCGGTGCTTCTCTAACATTTTCTCTCATGATATTCTGTTCTTTTCGAAAAACAATGATATCTGGAGGCTGTAATATTTCACGAGAAAAGCATACAGACTGTTTTTTATCAGAGCAGAAATATTCTATTACTGTGCTTTTTATATGCCAAAATACAAAACAAATGTACCCAGAGCACAAATAATATTTTTAAGTTACATTACTTTTATGTTTGATTTTATTTGTGAGTTAAGTCTAAAATCCATGCTTGATTGTTTTGTCAATGTTGGCTGCTTTTTTTTTTGTGTGTGTGTGTGTTCCTCTATGGCAAAGTGTGTTAAACACAAAAGAAAAAATGAAACAACTAAAAAAAATTGTTTTCCAGATATGTTTTCATGTTAGATATTATTACAAGTTATTACTTTTCGAATTGATAAAAAGTTCTAGCTTAAGATGATCTATTTCTATAATAGGTCAGTTTCAGATGTATGTAGAACTAAGTATATTACTTTTATATAGCAATCAGTTGAAACAAGTCATGTGTAATTTCATATTATTTTTTCTAAATTTTTTTGTTGATGGACAGAAAATGCAAAATATTGGTCATGGATAATTCAATTTTTCTTCTTTTTTTGCTAGTTTCTTACATCCTGAAAGGACTCAGCAGAATCTTTCCCTTTTAATGGCATGTATTAAAAACACATTATATCATATTTGTGGTTTGATAAATACAAAGCATTAAAAAATGATGCAAACTTTTTTTCTTTTAAACAAAGAAGCTTATTAAAAGGTAAAAATGAAGATAGTGATTTTGTTTATGACCTGAAAGTTGAACTGCTTTCTTTTCTACAGTTAAAATCTTAACTTCTATATTGACAGTGTTTTATGTACATTGCAATTTTCCCTTTTACCTTCATATGTTAAAATGAAGTCAAGAAACTAATGCGTTTTTACTGGAAAAAAGCCAATTAAAATGTTTACAAGAGTAGAAGGTGAAGGGTCTCTGTGTAATGGGAAGGGATGACATTTCTGTCTCATGAATGCAATGATTTAATTCTTTGACCTGCTGTTGGCAAGAACTGGTGTATGGTGAACTTTTTTGTGTCTAACACATTCATTAAAATAAAACAACCCCCAAACCCCTCTCTTGACAAAAGCTGTGTTGTGCTTGCATGAGATATCCTTTCCCACAGATGATCTATGATATGAATTTCAAGGTTGACTTGGCCAAATAAAGGTAAGAAAAGGAGAATCTCTTTGCTTACCTTTCCTGACTTACAAAGGCCATGCAAAATAAAAAGATAAGAAAAATATTTTAAAAGGGGTATAATGCAAACATGGACAGCTGTTTTAGACATTGCCACATGTGCACAGTCAAAGCCACATCAGAAAAATCTGGGCTGAAATTCAGTTTTGTGGCCCTGAAGAAAGGTCAGAAGGTTTAGAACTTTAAAGTAAGTTAACTCTTTACTTATTTGACCATTAAACTGTCAGCATGAAGCTATGTTTTAAACTTATGATGGTCTGAAATCTTAGTGGTAAATGAAGTCTGAAGACCTCTTAACCTGCCCAAGATGTGAACCAGAGGCTGGTTCAGCTTCAGCATTAACTGCGTTATAGCAAAGGAATGGGTAGTCAGACGTGAGAAAAACATCTGAATCTTTGCTTGCCAAAGTTCTGTGCCATAAATTGTTGCCAGTGCTAACCTTAAATTAATAACATCTCATTACTAACACCGCTATGAAGGTTTAAGTATCAAATGTTTAGTTTCCTTGATACAGGTTCATATCTAATATAAGTAAGACAGAAAGTCATTTGTATAGTTTGCTCTGGTCAACATATTTGCTTTTGAAAATAATTTCAAATTTTTACTGTCTGTTCCTACTACTGAAAGTTTAGTTGTATGTATTAATTGATGAAACTACAATCCTATTGATTAAAAGCTTTAATGAAGACAGTTTTTCTGTGTGTTAGATGTAATGGCCACAAAGACTATGGCAAAACTCAATTGCAATGTAGCTATTTTATATAGTGTTGTATCTGACTTTCTCAGTGGTATGTGTTAAATTCTGAAGTATAATTTGTTTTGTTTGGTGTTTACAAAAATAGATCTAACAGTCATTAGAAGTGAAACACAACCATATGTAGTATTTTAATTAGGTTATTAATCAGAAAGCATTAGCAAAATTATAAACAGCAAAATACAGTACAGATCAAAACACAACCAAATAAAAACTGAGTACAATGGTCTATAATTATTCTATGTGTGTGAGAAAACAGGAACAGATCTAAAATTTATGCACAAGATATAGTTATGATAAACAAGCTAAGCTCACATTAAGAAAAGCCCATTGCAATGTTTGACCATCCTCATGGTAAAAATTTTCTTCTGTCCATTCTGAACCACCTCTAGCACAGCTTTGTGCTGTTCCTGCATGTCCTGTCATCCATTCACAGGAGCAGAGCGCAGCACCTCCCTCTGCTTCCTCCTCAGGGAGCTGCAGAGAGCAATGATGTTGCCTCTTGGGCCCTCTTCTGCAGATCCAGCAATCAAAGAATCCTTAGCCTCTCCACTCACAACATGCTGTCCAGCCCTATTACCAGCTTTGTAGCCCCTCTCTGGATGCTTTCAAAGACCTTAACATTCTTTTTATATAGAAATGTATGCGATATTCAAGGTGCAACTGCAACACTGAGTAGAGTAGCAGAATCTCCTCTTTTGGCTATGCTGTGTTTAATGCAGCCTGAAATGCTGTTTGCTCCTGGGCTGCAAGATCTATATTACCTTCTGCTATGTGTGTAGAAGCTTCTGGAACCTCCTTTTTAAACATTTTTCACTCTTAGGTTAATTTCTTTTGTAGTTTCCTGAAGTTTGTCTGGTCACACTGAAGATGTTCTGCCAGCTTGCCTTGAAGCACAGTCTATAGCATGAACTGTCTCCCAGCTGAGTCTCACGCAGTAACATTTGCACAGCATTTGACTGCCAGCAAGATTGTACTCCTGGTTTCAACTGCATAATCTTAAGTGAAGTCAGCATGGACATATATCAGCAGGACTATGATAATCTTATCATTTCTGGTTTGCATTATCCTTTCCTAAATGCTCTAAAGGATACTAAACAGACAGATGTCACTACTTGCTATAAAGAAAAATCAACTGTTTTCTTTAGGAAATATCAGGAATAAAATGAAAAATTGATTCTATAAAGACTGTAATCTACTTTTCATTTAAATATTCATTCTCCTGGCTTAACAAAATCCAAAGGAGGCTTGTAAGTGGTAGGATGAATATGATAGGTATCATTATTAGCAGCTGTGGTAATCAAGGATTCATTTTCATGTGATGTGTACCACCGACTGAAATCAACCCTGGTAATGAGGAAACACAGAACTTCCCTCTGTCGTGCAATATTTTGAGGTTTTTTTCTGATAATCATTTGTTATCCTGAAAAGATGTTAATTCTTTCAGATTCAGAAGTAAAACTGTGCTGGGACAAATTTAGTTATATCTTAATCAGTAAATTTAACGTCTGATACTGTACACTGGCACTGATGTCAGCTGTAACAAACATTCATATCATCAATCCCTCTTCCCTCTGAAACACTGTGGCTGAATGAAACTGCCTACTGGAAATACTTAGCTCCTGGCCCATACTAACCTTTGAGCTGTGCCCAGGAACTGCTTGTGTCAGTTCTTGGTGTGGGCTAAAACTGATACAACGGCTTTTTAAACAATTTAGCAGTGATGATGACCAAGTTTTAGAGCCTGGAACATTCTCTGGCACTGCTTAATTTACTAGTATTGACATTTCCTTCAGGACTGGTGCCTAGAACTTAATACCTTGCTATAAGTATTGGATGTATCTATACTAATTAAAATAATAATAAAAAATTTTAGACTTTATTTTTTGTTAGAAGTTAAGTACAAATAAACTTTCTGACTTCCTAAAACAGAGTAGTTATTGCCGTGATGTCCTTTGGAGATCGTCACCAACACATATTATTCTCCTAAATGTGCACTGACACGAGGCAGCATTTGGGCAGTAGTCCACAACCATTCCAGAGACTATGCAGTTAGTTTAATATCATGGACGACAACTTACCAGTATAGGTATCTATATCAGTAAAACAGAGATTTTTATTAGCCAGGGAGTGATTCTGTGCCATCCCTAGCAGACAGTTCAGATGTGGCCACTTTGTTTGAGAAAGAGACAAAGGACAAGGAATGTCCTGGACTCATTTAATTTGGTAGTGTAGCTTCACCTCAAACACCTGGTATCTATGTGGTAATGTCTTTAAATGGTTAAGGCCTATATTTTCTTTCAGAGTAAGGCTAAAGTGTATTCAAATGTGGGCCACCAGTGTTATCATCTTGCAGCTAACCTTCCTTAGCAACAGCCTGCCTACTGAGATCTTGTTCACTGGAGCTCCCACTGAGCCCCATGTGCTGAAGCATTTCTTGTCTTTGGAAGTAGTGAGGTGTCTTTATTTTCTAGCACATATTGAATTCAAAAGAGATCTTGTCTCAGCAATTAGGCTGGTCTTGTCGCTTCTCATCACAGACGAAGACAAAAACCTGTGTCTCTAATAAATCCATTTCACATATCTGCAAGAAGGACCTGCCACTGGGATGACTAGCTTGTATTCAGAAGCTGAAAGCTTTCCTCCCATGAAGAAAGACTTTTTATCTTTTCTAGACAGGAGTTTCTGGGTTTCGGCTCCCAGTATTTACCCAGGAGTTCATTGCTTCTTCCAGGTCAAAATCTTGTGAATATTTTAAAACATAGCTCCTCTAAGCCTCTAGTTCAGGGGATGATAACAATGGTACAACTTATGAAAGAAAGATAATGATGACAAGCACAAAGTCATAATTCAGTCCATCCTTCATGAAAGAGATCAGAAAGAATAATGATTTTTGTTTTGGAGTAGTACCATCCCGCAGCATGATTAATATAATTCTGGTTCAGTCTCTGTGTTACAGCTTTCACTTTGGAACTTAAGCCAGGTAAGAATTAAACATTTTCCATATTGAAACAAGGAATGATAAGACAGATTGACTGAGAGTACCTATGTTATCTGCACAGGCATATTTAATACAATCGGTAATTTCTGTAGATATACTAGTGTATGTGGTTTTTTTTGTGATGACAGTAATGATGTCTTCTCAGTTTAAAAATATGGTATTCGTTGATTATTTTTTAACCACCTGAATTAATTTAACATTATTTAAACAAATAAATTAAATATCAAATAATTAATGTATTTATTTCTCTGCTGTCATTTTTCCCTCCTGTCCTAGAGGAGTTCTACCTTACATGAGAGTATATCCAACACTTTCACCATAAACAGCTCTTTTCCAAAGTGTTTGTCAGTAAGCATGAGCACTGCACTAGAATATTAGTGATGTGTTCTTAGGTATTATAGATGCAATCTTGCTCCTTCTGGTGACAACTAAGTGATGGGGAAATGGTGTGAAATAAATACCTAAAATAACCCAAGATAATGCGAATATTCTTTACCTTTCTTGCTTTGCATAAGTAGAAACATTCAATAAATGGAAATTGACCTAAATACATTAAAAAAAAAAAAAAAACACTGATTTTTTCTAGTTGGAATATAGAATTTGGAATTTTTTTCACTATAAATTACCAACCCTGATTATTTGTATATGCAATAGTGTATTTTCTGTGTCAAAGGAACTTACAATGCTATAGAATCATAAAATAGAATCATAGCATCATTAAGGTTGTAAAAGACCTCTAAGATCATCTAGTCCAACAGTCAAACCAACACCACTATGCCCTCTAAACCATGGTCACAAGTGCCACATCCACACGTTTCTTAAACACCTCCAGGGAAGGAGACTCCACCACCTCCCTGGGCAGCCTGTTCCAATGCCTGACCACTCTCTCAGAGAAGAAGTTTTTCCTGGCATCCAACCAGAACCACCCCTGGTGCAGCCTGAGGCCTTTCTCTCTCATCCTATCACTGTTACCTGGGAGAAGAGGCTGACCCCCACCTCACTACAGCCTCCTTTCAGGTGGCTGTAGAGAGCAACAAGGTCTCCCCTGAGCCTCTTCCAGACTGAACAGCCCCAGTTCCCTCAGCCGCTCCCCATTATCCTTGTGCTCCAGGCTCTTCGCCAACTTTATTGCCCTTCTTTGGACATGCTCCAGGGCCTTGATGCCCTTCTGGTAGTGAGGGGCCCAAAACTGAACAGAGCACTCGAGGTGCGTCTTCACCGGTGCCCAGTACAAGAGGATGATCACCTCCCTGTCCCTGCTAGCCATACTATTCCTAATGCAAGCCAGGCTGCTGTTGGCCTTTTTGGCCACCTGAGAACACTGCTGGCTCATGTTCAGCTGGCTGTTGACTAAAATCCGCAGGTCCTTTTCCTCCACGCAGCTTTTTAGTCTCTCAACCCCAAGCATTTCCTTATTGACCTTTACTTTACTTGAACCTAAAATTCAGTGATTTGACTTTACTTGAGTTTCTTTTGGTACTGGACTGTTCTTAAGTAAATTAAATATTTGATTTGAAAACTAAAGTCATTTGAAACACTTTACTTCTTTAAATAAACACTTCGAATGATCTAAAAACTTTTAGAATATTCAGTCTTTCTGTAAATGTGATATCAAAACAAATATAATAAATGTTTAGAAGACTGATGTTCTGCTTTCCATACTGTTGGTAAAATACCTCAAGGTTTTGTTGACACATTATTCTACATTTTCACTTAATCTAAATCTGTTTTATTTCAGAGTATCGTCCTACAAAATTGTAGATCATAGCAGTAAGGCTGTAATTGAGTCATAAAGTAAATGTTATTCAGCAAAAAATAGATGTTTTACACTCTACACAGAGAATTTGTTCAAGAAAGAGATAAAAAATATTATGAAATTTATGAAGAATGTAAAAAAAAAATGTTTTTTGCTTTGGTGAGCAGTTCAGAAAATGACTGAAGTTTATAGTCAGGACAAAAGTGTCTTCATTCAGAAACTTAGGATTTCTACACTAAAGCAGGAGAAGTATGTATGTAGAATTATTGTGCAATTATTTTCTTGCATTTGCTCATATTATTTGTTTTCAGAAATATTTGCTTTTCTTCACAGAATCACAAAATTGTTGAGGTTGGAAGGGACCTCAGAGATCATCTGGTTCAACCCCACTTTCTCAAGCAGAGACATCTGAGCTGCTTGCCTAGGAGCGTGCCCAGACAGCTTTTGAATATTTACCAAGTGGGAGACTCCACTACCTTGGATTTCTCTGGGCATTCTGTCGCAGTGCTCAGTCACCTTCGCAAATGCTTCCTGTTCAGATGGAACCTCCTGTGTTCCAGTCTGTGCCCATTGCCTCTTGTGCTGTCACTGGGCGTCATTGGAAAGAGCCTGCAGTCTCTGGACATAAAGAATTTGTCTTAATGTAGTTTGATGCAGTTCCTGAGCAGGGTTTAGATAATCCCTGAAAATATCCTTCAGCTATAAAGAAAGGGAATTGTTAATGGATGTGTATTGCCACCTTGTCAAAATGTAAGTTTTGCTCCCTCTCTGATACTTTTAAATGAGTCCTCTCATGGTGGATTGTACATTCATTCTCATGGCATAGCACAAGAAATCTTGTTAGTGTTAATGCTTGAATGGTAATTATTTTGCAGGTTAATGAAATCCCAGAGTAGATAGCTTGTCTTTTATAAGCAGTATTTTATGTGCATATATACATAAGCACATGTATATAAAATCAAAAATATATATATTTTAAGGTCTTCTCTTAAAGAAGAGAAATATTAAAGCCTTGAAATTAGATTCAGAATTTTCCCTCACCTAGAAGGCTTTTAATCGGCATTATGTGTTAACACTTAAGATGAACATTTTCAGTTAAAAAAGACATTCTCTAAGTGGTCAGGTTTTATTCATATGATTTAATATTAGAAGGTATGAAAAGCTGAATTTGGATGGCAGCTTGCTAGATGGAATAATTTCATGTAAGTGTTCACATTTTAGCGTTCTCTTAGTATGCTTTGTCTGCTTTCATAGACACTTAAATCACTATGCTATTTCATTTAAGTGTAGCTGTTAATATACTTCAGAAATGTAGCGAGTTAACTAAACAAGAAAGTGGAAGAGAACAATATAGATTTGGAGCATATTTTGTACTTACACTGAATAAAGAAAGTGAAAATGTTCCCAAGCAGCTCTTTGCAATCTGCTTGCTATTCATCTGTTTAAGACTTGTGGACAATATATGCAAAAA
>VXAV01011126.1:134873-145843 GCA_013399715.1 Alectura lathami | reverse complement strand
CTTTTCCTTTCTCTTTTCCTTTCTCTTTTCCTTTCTCTTTTCTTTTCCTTTCTCTTTTTTCCCACACATAAAGCATTTGTATTGTGGTTTAATCCAGCAAGCAGCTATGCACCACACAGCCCTTTCACTCACTCCTCCCATTCCCAGTGGGATGCAGGACAGAATCAGAAAAAAAAAAAAATAGAATTTGTAGGTTGAGATAGAAACTACTTACTAAGACAGAAAAGGAAGAGACAAATAACAGTAATGAAAATAATATATATATGAATATTTGCAAAACAAGTGATGCACAACGTAAATGCTCACCACCCACCAACTGATGCCCAGTCAGTCCCCGAGCAGTGGCAAGCCCCCAGCCAACTCCCCACAATTTTACAGGTTCTTCTCTCATGATGTCATTTGTCATGGAATACCCTTTTGGCTAGTTTAGGTCAGCTGTCCTGGTTTTGTTCCCTCCCAGCAACTTGTGCCCCCTTGGCCTCCCTCACTGGCATGACAGTAGGAGAAGCTGAGAAACTGAAATGTCCTTGGCTCTGTGCAGCACTGCTCAGCAAAGTCAGTGTGTTATCAACATTGTTTCTCTCCTAAATCCAAAACATAGCTTTTACCAGACACTATGAAGAAAATCAGCTTTGTCCCAGCTAAAACCATGACAATTTGTCACTCTTTATCAATCATTGGAAGAAGCACCTCGGAAAAATAATCCCATGTAACACCACGTGTGGCAGACTGATTTCTTCTGCTAGTTCATTTGTGGCTTAAAGATTTGTGATAGCAGTTTTACATGACCCAGTGTGAACCTCCAAAAACCGATTTCCTGGAGGAGTAATTAAAAGGAAATGATTTGCTTTTCTGGTCTCTGTTTGGAGTTTACCTTAGGTCTCAGAGGTGAAATGAATAAAAGTGGAAGGAAAATAGGCAAAGCTAAAAATAACACAATATCACACATTTTCTTTAGTATTTGGTGTGTGGAATTTTATGTGATGGAATTAGTACTATAGTTAAATTCATTCAAACCCCCTTGGAATAATTGGCAAAGAGCAAAAATAGCCTAATGTATCTTTCTTTTTTTCTTATCTTATCCTTCCAAACTAAGAAGACGAGTACCTTTGTATCAGAATAAAATAACACTATGACTTGAAATATTATCTACTTTTATGGCACCTTTACTCAAATGCAACTTATTCTTGTTTCCAGAAGCAGTTCAGTTACATTACTGTTCTGAAGACTTTTTACTAGATTCTGGGAAATTATCTTTGCTTTCATTTAGCTGGTGCACCTCCCTTGCTGCCTTTGTGTAAGAAAAAATGTACCCTATTTGAGAATATATGTATGTATGTCTCTGTTTCCCTTGTCCCATATTCTGAGCTCTGACTGTGGTCTATTATCTGGAGAGAAACTTTAGAAGCTATATCACAACTCAGGAAGCAGGAACTGGCTTTTGATAAAAGGCTTCCTTTTTCTCCTCCACATTACATCTGGGGCCTTTCATAGTTGATTACTGTAATACTAGCTTAATACAGCACTGGCATACAATTGAGAACTTTAACAAAATTTTAATGCTGGTAAGAAAAAACCATTAGCAGCAGGGATATTAATTAGCTAAAAAGAGGCTTGCTTTGGTGAATCACTACTCCAAAAGTCCCCTAAGCTTGTCACTCTGTATCGGTTCTTTGGAGGTTTGCTTAGAAAATAGTTGAAATATTAACTTGCCAGAAAGACATTTTGCTGCTGCAGACTAAATTTTACCTGAAACTCCAGAAGGATGATACAGGAATAAATTCCACACAGCTGAAAACATCTTTGCATTTATTTTTCCACATAAGCATGAATACATTTACAAGGGAAGGTTCAAACTTTTGATTTTAAGCAGCTGATTGAAAGAAGAAAATTTATATTCATTTGTAATAGATAAATAAATACTTAGAGTAAATTAAGACTGGGGAAGGTCCAAGGTCTAAAAAAGAGAGAAAGAAAAAAAAAAGTTTTTTTGCTATAAATTCTCACAACAGCTTTGTATTTTCACTTTTTGTTAAAATGCTAGAAGTACATTTTTTAATATACATATCCCCACATTTTATCAAAAATAAGGAACAAATTTTATCAATAAAAAAATCTCATAAAGTTAAGCTAATCCAGAATTCCTGCGAAAGAATTATCATCAAGTTATCAGTCCTTTTGTTGCTGTCCTGAGATTATGCCATATATATTCTTTCTCACACATATGCAAATCTGTGGGATTTATTGATACCCTCTCTTATTCAGGATTTAAAGTCACACAAGTAAGTTGTCAGTCCCTGGGTTTAGGGAACTAATGTTTGATATTTAACTGTATTTTGAAAAAATCATATCAAATATATTGTAGGTAAGCATTACTACATAATGGGTAAAGAGTTAGCTGATGTTAAACTAATTTGAAATATATAAAAATAAAGGTTAGCAAAAGGAGTAAGTCGTTACATGTAGGATGCAGTAGACTCAGGCTTAGTATCACAAAGTTCTTAATGTTAGAACTNTTTTTTTTTTTTTTTTTTTTTTTGAAAATACACATTGTAGAATAATATTGAATTGGCAGCAGATTTAAGAATGAGTTGTATCAACTTCAGTTCCACATCTGCTTCAAAGGGACTACTAATATATAATGTTAAGCATGTGTTCAAATGTTTTGTCAAATCAGGTCAGAGGTGTTCAGTCCATGAAGGATTAAGTCTTGCCTCATTAAAAGGGACATGACTCTAGCTAATTAGGAAAGGACTGCTGGATGTCAACAGGAGGAATATTTTTCTGCCATACTTTCCCCTTTTGTATGGGTAGGAAGTTGAAAAAATACTTAAAAATTTCCTTGAATTGTCAAGAGTTCTGTATTACTAGTGATACTAAATCACCACTCATTGTTTAGGCAATATTTCTGAACTGTTGATGTATTTTGGAAAATCGGGGTTTCCGTCTGAAGAACAAAAATGTATGCTACGCAGTTTACTTTTTTATAAATTAAACCAAAGATATTAAAACTCCCTGTGAACTAGAATTTCTGTCAAAGACAAAAAAAAAAGTGCATTTTGTAAACGTTGTGTGAAATATGCACTGTTATGTCCTAATTCTATACTGAATCAAGCATTCCTGCTGATTTTACTTCCATCTCTGTGCTAAATATGACAAGAGTCTATGCTGATCTCCTGCTGGAGTTTGTAGGAGGACATACTGCAACATGGATTTCTTCCATTCTCCTGAACGTCCACCAAGATTACCTTGAAAGCAAGTACGCACAAACCTTTAGAATTCATGGCTAAATAATATGGAACTTATGATATAACAGGCAGAGGACCTTCTGCTAATGTCAGAAAGCCTAGAGAGATGGCTCTGGGGTCACAGAAGGGTCCTTAACCACAGGCCAGGACAAGGCAGACTTCTGTGTATTACCTGCCTGTAAACTGATGTATAGACATGAAACTGTTACTGGTTTTCAGTCTGCTTCATTTGAAATATCCTAGTAAGATTTAAGGTGAGCAAGTACCTATACTCAGATTACAAAACAAACAAACAAACAAACAAAAAAGCTGCTAATTTTTGCTTTATGTCGAAAACTTTTAGGTTTCCATTTCATAAGTATTGACATCTATACTTCTCTATAGAATTTGGGATTTTGCAATCCAAAAAACATTTCAGCTCTAGCAGGACTAATTTTTCTTGCATTTAGCTAACTTCAGGAGAAAATGTCCCTGTAAAATCCAAAGACACATGTGCTGAAATGTGGTGCCAAGATTCATAAAAAAGGGCAAAAAAATGACACAAATGTAAAGAAAGTTATTAGGAACTTTCCTAATAAACTGAGAGTTTCTGTATGCATACCAATTTTTTTAGATGATTGTTGTGAATTATTTACCATTAGAACAGAATGTTTTAATTTTAGACAATTAAACTGAAAAGTTCTTGACCCAAGCTTACAAATATCTGCATTTTATAATGTATTTAACAATAAAAAGAGTGATCTACTTCAATATTACCATGACAAATTAAAAGATTGGTTAAATCTGTGAACTATAAATTTACTGGATACACTGAGCAATTTGATGTATCAGAGGAAGATTACTTCCACATCAATTACTGTTTTCCCCCTTCTCTTTCATTCCTCACACTACTCTATTAAAGTAGAAACTGAGTCAACCAATCAAAAGTAGTCAAAGCATTCTGCTTTCTGTCCAGATATACCAGTCTAGGAAGGTGGTTTAGCCTCAGTGGGCAGCTAAGGATCACACAGACACTCACTCATTTTTCCCCCATAGGGATAGGGAAGAGAATAGGAAAGGTAGAACTGAGAAAACTCATGGGTTGAGATAAAGACAGTTTACTAAGTAAAGAAAATGCTGTGTGCACAACAAAGCAAAACAAGAAATTCATTCATTCAATACTTCCCAGTGAAAGACAGATGTTCAGCCACTTCCAGGAAAGCTGAGCTCATCATGGGTAATGCTTTATTGGGAAGAAAATCATTACAAATGCCCTCTCCTCCTCATTCTCTTGCCCCAGATTTTATTGCTGAGCATGGCACCATATGATGTGGGACATCCCTTTGGCCAGTTTGGGTCAGCTGCCCTGCTTCTGTCCCCTCCCAGCTCCTAGTGCCCCCCATAGCCTACTCACTGGCGGGGCAGCATGAGGAGCTGAAAAGTCCTTGGATCTGCTCAGCAACAACTAGAACATATATATCGTCACTGTTTCCATCACAAATCCAAAACACAGCATCATACGAGCTCTATCTCAGACATAACCAGTGCACAAGGCTAAATCAAAATAACATTAGAACATTTATGGTAGTTGCTAAGTACACACATACAAAACAGTGATTAGAAGTTATATGGGAATGTGCGCGTGGGATGAATGGCATGATTCTGGATCTCTGTATGTCCTTGTTTTCTATGACCAATATGATCCCCTTGCAGGGTAAACATGCACAGCTGCTTAGTCTGTTGATCACAAACTATGTGGGCCTTCTTTTATTTTTCTCATGTACTACCATAGATTGTCACTTCAAAGCTGAGTGAAGTGAGATGCAAAATGACAAAACATGATTTGCTAGCAGTTTCAAAGCACTACGTAGTCATTTTCTGAAACCTTGAGAGAAGGTACAGGACCAGAACACTGGCAAAATGACCATTTCATTCAGTTTGTCAGATATTTTCAAGGTTTTCTATGTAGACAGATTTTGATAGCATTTTAACTCCTTGCTAACTTTAAAGTATTCAAGCTTTTCCCCTTAAAATTTTATTCCCTCTGACTGTTTGCAATGTTTTTCCTGTAAAACTAATTTCTGAAAAGCTACACAGATAAACAAAAAGTAATGCAACCAAAAGGTTTATGAAAAAATGCTATAGGTCTTCTACTATTTTCTTTTTTAAAATAATAATAATATTATTAATAATAAAATAATTGCAGATGAAAATAAATACTTTTTAAAAAAAAAATTCATGATGTCATTGTGTTCTTTTCCTTCATATGATACTCTTTCATTGACAATGGCTGAATTCTAGAATTGGTGTTTACACAGACCATACGAAATCCAGCCAATTTGCATATATCTGTCTGGGCGCAGCAATATCAAGTACTGCTGGAAAATAGACCAACTGCTTTTAGGCACAAGGCAATTCTCATGTCTATGAATTCTTCCTCCACCAAGTTATGCCTGCAAGATGCTATCTGTTAAAGCCAAGTAAAAAGAATATTTTTCTCCAAATAAATATAAAAATATTGATGTTAAAAACTCTGCACTATGTTTTTAGTTGTTATTGCTGGATTACCCTATGGCTGGTAAAGCACACGGAAGGTAATTACTTAATTTAGATTAAATACTACTTTAATTGCTAGGTCTTATTTGCTGCAGAGGTTTTAACCAGTTTGTAGAGCCATATGAACTGGTTTTCAAATATTTGGGAACATATGCAGTAATTCACATTCTATTTATCCTTTTGTAAGAATCAATAGAGAGGTATCCCAGCTACAGAAGGAAAGCTCAGATGTGTTAGGGAAAATGGTAGTTAAGATATTTGTTAAAACTTTCTGTGTCTTGCTAACTAAATAAGTGTGTAATACACTGGGAATAAATTTCATGCCTTAATGTTTTTAACTGTGAATCCTGTTTCCTGGCTTTTTTTATAGTATAATCTTCAAACAAATAGCTTCTTTTGATTGTCACAAATGGGCTTTATGGCAAGGAACTAATTACTCAGAGAAGAGGAGGTAGTAAACACAAAAGGAAATTTCACATAAGTCAAATGAACATTGAAAATACAAGTGGTATTAAATTGCTTTCCCTGAGTTTGGGTGCCTAAGTGCATAAAAATCCAAGCTTTTCTTATCTCAGGCTTTTTATGTCTCTGAGGCATAATTGTCGTTTACAGTCAGTCTCTAAAGGATTTTATCTCACATCTGCAGTTGAGAAGAAATAGAATTTAACTGCAATGCTAGTAATCCCTAGAGAAAGTGATCATTCTATATTAGGTCAAGACTCTCACACAGGTATTCATTAAAGTCCCAGATGAGCAAAGAATTTAAGCTCATGCTTAAGTGCATCACTGTTCTGCAAAGCACTTACTATGGCATTTAGACATATGTCTGAAGTTAAAAGCTTAAACACTTTGTTGCATGTGTAGTGCCTAAATTGATGGCTATGTTGTCTGGAATGGTTTTTGCTTTCAAATATTTGTGAAAGTTAATGCCAGTCTTTTTTAGTTCATTATCCCACCACTGTGTGAATTTCAAAATTACTAATGCAGTAACCCTTCACTCTCAAAAACATTCATCAGCTCATTCAACAATTCATCATGCAGCCAGGCTTTAAGAATAATTCTTCTCTGAAGAGTAATTCTGAATGAAATTCCTATCTTATTTCTGTTGTCTTTCAGAGTTCCTGAACTTATCTAATACTGAAATGGAAGGGGCTAACTAAAAAACATTTAGGCTATTCCTTCAAAATATCTAGCTCAGCAAAAAAAAGTCCAGCTCAGCAATAATACCTTTCTGACCTCATCTACAGATTATCTATACCCTAAATTCATATTACATTAGGACTGTATTGTATCAGAACTAATCACTGACTATTCAAGAAACTTTTAACTGAACCGCTCAGCTGAAATGAATGCAGTTATATCAAAAAGATCTAATAGGGATTGGATAAAATGTTCACAATGCTTTTAGAGCTTCTGTGAGGGACAAAGCATCAAGCTGTCATTGAAAATGAACTGAAGAATCATTATGATAGCTTTCTACAACATATTTTACTTAAATTAAATTTATACAACCACTGAATTTAGTAGAGCTAGTATAATTCACAGAAAGAGCCTCATCAGAATTTTACTTAAGTAATATATTACCAAAGCCAGCAGAATGTAAACTGTTGCAGCTTGAGGTCCATTAAATGTAAGGACTGATGTGACTAAGAATTTTTTTCAACCTGTGTATCATTTTTCCAAAATTATAATATAGAATAAGCTGTTTAGAATTGGAATTTAGAATAAGTTGTTCCATCACTTTCCCAGAGATGGAGATAAGGCTGACTGGCCTGTTGTTCTCAGGTCTTCCTTCTCACCCTTTTTGAAGACTGGAGTGACACTGGCTTTCCTCCAGTCTTCAGGCACCCCTCCCATTCTCCATGACATTTCAGAGATAATCGAGAGTGGTTGAACAATCACTTTTGCCAGCTCCTTCAGTGGGTGCATCTCATTGGGGCCCATGGATTTGTGTGTATTGAGTTTGCCTAGATGATCTCTAACCAGATCCTTCTTGACCAAGAGGAAGTCTTCCTTTCTCCAGACTCTCTCTCTCACCTCCGGGGTCTGGTGGAGCAGGCTGTCCCCTTGCAGTCAGTCCATGGTGTACCATGTCTGAGCAGATCTGCATATGCAGCCCATGGAAGAGCCCATGGGGGTGCATATGCTCTGAGGGAAGCTGCAGCCCATGAATAGCCATGCAGGAAAAGTGGCCTGTGGAGAGGAGACCATGAAGAAGCAGAGGAAAGCATGAGAAGGAGTGGCAGTGGGAAATCGTCATGGGCTGACTGGCACTCCCCCTCTCTCCATCTTCTCTGTGCCACTCAGGTGTAGGGAACTGGTAGAGGAGCTGAGAACAAGGGAGTGAAGTTGAACTTGGGAATAAGAATGGTGGAAAGGATTTAATGTTTGTCACCATCCAAATGTATGCTAATTGGCAAGAAATTGAAATTGTTTTCCCCGAGCTGAATCTGTTTTACTTGTGTCAGTAACTGACTAGTGATCTCCCTGTCTTTATCTTGCTTGATCCATGAACACTTTCATCCTATTTTCTCCCCTGTCCTGCTGTGGAGGAGGAGTTAGAGAGCACGGGGGTGGGCTTCTGGTTGCAGTCTAAGTCAGCCCACCAGATAGGTGAAGTTTGTTGTGGTCTTTCTATGATAAGTTTAAGAAATGAATTTTTACTGTGTCTTTCCTGGCCATCACACTCCCTGCTATTTGTCTCTTTTTCGTTGTCCCATGTGGAGGGTCAGTGATGAGAAGTGCTAAATCTTTACGCAGAATATTCTCGAAATACTGCTACTATTGTCTAGATCTTTTCCTGGTGTCACAGATTCATTATTAATCATTGCATTTCATGCTCTGATTACTCAGATAAAAAGAATTAAGATTAAATTCAATGTGTTATATTTATCATTGCAGTGGTTATTTCTGCCTTGTTCCCAGCAGAACAAAAATCTGTTAAAGATACTACATTATAAGATGTGATGATTCTTTAATTCGGCCATCATAACCAATTAAATTTATATCAAATCACACAATTAGCAATAAACCACTAAGATTTAAGACAAAACATTTAAAAATGATGACAACCATGATGGTTTAATAACTGTAAATATCTAATTACACTGCTAAACTAATTACAATCAGTTACAAATGCTAATACCTGTACCAGATGCTCTTAGCCTTACTTTCCTTTGTGTCAAGCTAGGTGAATAATTTAAAAACAAGGAACCATCTCTTATAATGATAATGTTTCCTGGACACAAAATTTGTTTTAGAGAATAACATTGCTCAAAATAGAAAGGAGGCGTGGGAGGAATTAATATTGGAAAAGTCAATGACACTTTAAATTAAGTAGACAAATGTATAATGTGTAGTCAAAAATGGATGTGATGAATGGGATCTTTTTGGGATGGTATTTCTTTGTTATTTGTTCCTTAGCTACCCCATCTATGTTTTGTTCTTGTAAAAGCCTTTGGTTGGCAGGGAGAAATGAGGTTGTTTTGTTGCACAGAGCCAAGCTGAGTTTTTTGGGAGGGCAGTGACTACACCTTCCCAAAGTGAAATGAGTATATGAGAAGAAGAGTCCAAGGTGAATAAGAGGGCAGGCAGGAAGCGGGACAGGTGTGCATGAAGGCAACAGCAGCAGCAGAACCTGGGAAGCTGCTCAGTAGAGCACAGATTAAACTTGTAGCCAAAACACAGATCTAGTTTAGCCGCTGTGGGACTGTGCCAGGTCAGAGGGGTCACTGCCCACTTACTTTGTGGCCACTCTCAGCTTGCCATCCTGCTGCTACTGCCTGACAGTCACATCCTGCAGGCCACCATGCTGTTGCTGTCACATAAGGCAGAAGGACAAGAGGTAGTAAGGATGTTTCATGCCTATCTGCCTAGTGTCTTACTTCAGCAGCACTGGAGTGAGTGATTTTGGTCTGTCCTTGGACCTTTTGCACTTTGAAATAGTGTCTTAAATTTTTAATGGTGAATACTACACCCTCCTGGAATTACAGGGGAATTTTAGCCTCTGCAATAAGAAACTGGGCTTTGCATTTCACTATTTTACACCAAGTTAATAAAATACTGCCATAGGATCTGAAATTCAAGATTTTTTTTTTTCCCCTGTGGTTAACCTGCTGTGAATCTACAAATCTATACAAATAGTTAACAACATGAAGCATTTATTTAATCATTGTTTTATGCAGAAGTCTTGGGAACAGTTATAGTAGGATGACCATAAGATGAAAACTATTCTACCCTCTGATATGTAATCTAAAATTTATTTGTTGAACAAGATGATTATGACAAGTGGGTAGTGACTTCAGTCCCAGGATTTCTGTTCTATAACATACACTGAGTACACACTCACGCTGATCAAAGCTATGATCTGGTTAAAGTTTGGGTGCTCCACAGACTGATGGGAAGATGGCACTCATCCTAAACACAGGACAAGTCTAGTCTGGTCTGGCAGCATGGCCCCCACATATAGAAGTTTCACTTTGGACTCAGTCTTCCACACTGTGGCCAGCATTTGTTCATATATGTGTTTCTGACCTTAAGGGGCTACTGTTTTAGCTATCTATTGCTTTCTGAATTACTCTGTGGGTATAAAACGCAAGTGGCTGCATCACCTATGTAGCTTGGCCACCAATTTTTATTTTATTTTATTTTTTACATTTAAGGCCAAGTAGTTGTTGCCAGTGGGACTTTTATCACCCTTTGGTCTGCTGCCTCAAATGTACTACAAATATGTGAAGTGAGTACAAGTTATGTACAGTTGCCTATTTGTCTATTTCTTCCTCTTTCTTTTTTTTTTTTTTGTTCCCAGCTCATACTGGACTAACGTGGTGAGTAAGAGGTGGGCAGATGTAGTGAAAGCCCATTTTATCTAGTGGTGCTTTACAATCCTTTATAATACCCACAGAGAATCAGAATCACAGGATCACAGAATCACAGAAGCACAGAATCACAAAACGGTTGAGGTTGGAAGGGACCAATCTCCTCTGGTCCAACCTCCCTCTTCAAGCAGGGCCACCTAGAATAAGTTGCCAAGGACCATACTCAGAACCATGTCAACAGCTACTAATGGAGTCATAATCACAGGCGATTTCAATCTTAGATAATAGATACCAGATCACTGCAGATACAGCAATGGATGGTTTAGGTTTAGCTCTGTGTATTATCTTTTAACTGAGCAGTGGCCAAAAT
>VXAV01011126.1:99184-128071 GCA_013399715.1 Alectura lathami | reverse complement strand
GACATTTTTAATAATTTGAAACACAAGATACAGGGAATGCTTCATTTCCCAGTCCAAACATACTATTGCAAGAGGCAGCATTTAGATTTTCTTATATCAATCTTATAACTAGAATTTTTTCTTCAGTACTTCTGATATTACATGATTAATTTCATTCATGGCTTTTATGCATTTTTCATAGCTCAGTCCTCCCATTAAAAAAATTACATAAGCTATACTCATTTACAGGTGTGCTGGTGTGCTCTTTCCTGCCCCCAGCCTCCTCCTTTGGCCTGGCCACTATGCCCAAGGCCTTTCTCAGGACTGATAACACTGTTCTGCGAAATACCAGTCATCTGAGCCCATAAATAGCGAGAAGCCCGAGAGACCCTTGCACTCTTTCTCATCACAAGGCTGCATGTGATCTCCCCAATTCCTTCTAAATATTGAGAAGCCTGAGTGACCATAGTCTTGGGGTGGATTATGTGGAGTAATTATTGAAAATAACTTATCGGGATATTCCTCTCTTAAAAGAAAAGCATTGAAGAAACCTCCTGGGTGGAATGTCACAAATATGCAAGGATCCTGTTCCATGATAACTCCCTAAGCAACATAAGACCTGCAAACCTTAGATTGTTAGCAGCACCAGAGGAGCTTGGTGTGCTGACCCTAAGAGATACTGTATGGAGGATGGAGTGAGGCGCAAAACTTCACAGCCAGGCTCCACGATAACACTGTAGAGAAGAGAACTTGGTGGTACCATGGAACTGAGCAGTCATCCTGAGGTAGCAGCTTTTCAAATATCTGTTGCACAAATCACGACAAAAATAGGTATGACTAGAGTCAGTCAAGGTCCACCTGAAAATAGTACCAAATTGGCTTGAGAGAGAAGGAATTTTTGGGAAGATGCCACTGTAGACAAGTCAAGTGGACTCTGCTGGCTTCCAGGACCAGCCAATAGGCTAAGCATCTCTTCTCCCCTCCTTCCCCCCTCCCCCAACACACACAGATGCCTGTTGGGTGATATTTGCGCACGTCGCTATACCATGTCCTTCCCCGGAAAACTTAGAAATCTCTAGAGTTATTTCATATTTTAATGCATTTTGTGGTCCACTGTTTTACTGATGTTATTGGTATTCAGATGTGCTCTGCAGACTGTGTTCTATCACTGGCAATTCAGAAGAATCTGTGCTCTGTTGCTCCAGTAAAGAGCACCATTCTATAAGATATTTGTGAGAGTTCTCACTGGGCACAGCCAGATTTCCTAAGGCTGATTGTGAAAGTCTGTTCAAACGAAGTTAGACAAAGGTGCTTTGCTATTGGTGAATCCATAATTGTGAGAGTTCTCATTGGGCGCAGCCAAATTCCCTGTGGTTGTTTATGTGAGCCCATTCCACTGCAACTGGGCCTGTAGTGCTGTAGAGGGCATTAACCCTTTTAACACAACAACAGGGTTTCCATAAAGTGGGTTTGATACTCTCTGTTGCCTGGGGCAAGCCTTAACACACAAGATTGCCCACGAGTCTGTTTTACCTTACTGTGAGTTGTGTTGCATCTTCTTTTTCTTTATTACACAGATGAATGATGAAGGATATGTCTGATGAAGGAAAGAAAAAAAAAATTAAAAAAATAAAAAATGTAAATTATATTTGCTCATTTAGAAAGAGAAATCAAACCGACTACATTGCCAGTAGCTCAGAAGTAATCTTACAAATACCATTTTCTTACTCTGGTTTGTTACCTCACATAAACATGAAGTTGAAATATACATGATACTTCCTTATCAAACTTTAAGCATTCAATGCAAGTGTAGCCTGATTTATTCTTTTAAAATCTTGTAAACATTTGCCTGTCAGCACTAGTCTTAAAATAAAGAAATAGATAAGTAAACAGAATTTTAAAAGTCATGGGAGAAGTTTGGGGAAACTGGCATTTGTTCCACTAAACTTGTATGACTACTTAGTTTTATGACATTCATCTCTAAGCCTATTGTTAATATAAAGGTTCTTTTGCCCACATACAGATAATAAATATAAGTTAAAAATAATCCTTCATATCTGAGAAAAAAAAAATCCCCAAAATATCTGCAAAAAGACATTATTTTTGCAAATCTCCATAGCTGGGATGCTAACAGAGGCTAGTGAGATCAAAATGCACCTGTGTACTCTCCCATCTACCTGTCTATATTTATCTTTTAACCTTGTTTTATAAAAAGACTATAAATAATTTTGAGAATCATAAATTTTATTCACTGTTTACTTAAGGAATAACAATAGAATTTTTGGCTTCATGTTGCCACATGCTATGGGAAAAAAGAAAAAAAAAAAAGTTACAATAATAGAAAAGAACAGATTAATTATATTATGAGATTACATAACATTGGCCGGGTTGCCAGATGACTACCACAGCTTCCAGCTACCCTCCATTCTTGCTTTTTATTCACTGTAGAATTGTATGAAGCACTGGAGACTCAGTTGCTGAATACTAGCTGAGGTCCCCTGGTTTGTTCAGCCCAGAGCAGAGGAGGCTCAGGGGAGGCCTCATGGCAGCCTACAGCTTCCTCCCAGGGGAGCGGAGGGGCAGGCGCCGATCTCTGCTCTCTGGGGACAGCGACAGGACCCGAGGGAACAGCATGGAGCTGTGTCAGGGGAGGGTCAGTGTAGGGGTTAAGAGAAGGTTCTGCTCCAGGGGGTGGTGGGCATGGAACAGGCTCCCCAGGGCAGTGTGACCCAAGCTGCCATAGTTCAAGGAGCGTTTGGACAATGCTGTCAGACATACAGTTTGAATTTTGAGTGGTCCTGTATGAAGCCAGGAGTTAGACTCAATAATCCTAATGGGTCCCCTTCCAACTCAGGATGTCCTATGATTCTGTGAATAATGCAACCTGAGATATTTTGCTTCAGATGGGTTAAAGAAGCAGAGTTTGTTTTTGTGAAACCTCACAAAAAGGTATAGTTTTTTAAAAATATTTTTATTATTGTTATTTTTAATGTACTTGCCAGGTTACAGTAAGACAGGTGATGAGTTTCACCCCCACATCCTTTGAGTTCTATTCATAGTAATGGGTATCATGATAGTGATTCCAACACAAATTAACCTTTAGGCACAATATATGCATATTTGTAAAGAACGTAGTTTTGCATAAGCAGCTGAGATCAGTAGAAGGGATCTAGGAGTATTTCTCTCTTTAAAAATGAGGTAGTTGCTAAGTCTTCCTCTGAGAAGAGGCCTGAACTCTGACACTGTCTTCCTTCCTACTCCAGAAGATTTTCCAGAAGTCAGATTTTCAGGGCACACTCAATTTTCTGTAAGTTCTGTAAGAACAGATTTTGGGCAATTCTGATTTAACTTTATGGTACATATATACTTGTTGTGCTGTTGTGCACAAAGGTAAGGCACTGAAGCACAGGCCAAACAAAGATTTTGAATTCATATGCTAAATCAATATAACACTAAATCATGCTTTGCTTATTGTTTTTCTTTTTTGTTCTTGTTGTTGTTGTTTTTTTCCCAAGTCTCTAAGGGAGAATTGTTTTATCAGGTCACTAGCCAAAATAAAAAATAAGCACACTATCCCAAGAAAATTAATTTAATTTCTCATAGATACCTTTGGAGACCATTGTACTGTAAAAATCTATGAAAAACTCTCTCCAAGTATATGACACACTCTGAATATGGTGATGTAGTTAAAAATAATATGATATGCTTGATTATGGATGCCTGCCAGATCTCAGTGTGGGTTATGGTTATGGATCTGTTTAGACCATTACACAGCTAATAGTAACATCTGGAACTCTAAAGTTCAAAGATTATTTTTCTCCTAAAGCTGAACCAGTATGATTCATAACAACCTGATGTTGACCTTCAATTTAATAAAGTCCTGCTGCTAATATTGTATTGTAAAACACAGGGTTTCTCTTTCCTTAACCTGATTTTAAAACTTTTTTTAAAACATCTAACATAGGGGCATTGGAAGATAACCTGTGCATCTGATTATAATGCAGAAGGCTGTGCAGATAGATTACTAATGTTAAAACACCCATGTACACCTTTGTTGTAAAAAAGCAAAATATTTGAGTTGTTGCATATTGCCTGCAAATTTTTTTTTTTTTTGCTTTTTTGTTGTTTTTTGTATCTCCCATACATCTTGCTCCTCATCACAGTACACTACTTAATGATATTTTCTTCCTGGGCTTTTAGCACTCCACATAATATAGTACTAAAAAACACCATTGGTATATGTTAATTTCATGTTCCTGCTCATTCCTTTGTGTTGTGGGAATGTGCAGTAGATTAAATGATTTTCTTAGTGTTCCTGCACAACTAGACTCCCTTTCTCCCCATTTTGTAATTCTGGATTATGTTTGCTCACATACCTCTCATCTTACAAACAGTTTGGGGGGGGACATTGCACATGTATTCAATTCTTCAGGCAGTAGCTATGTTCTGAACAGTATTTGCCCTCCATGTACGTGTGACAGGAACTACGTGCTACCTGAGACGTGGTACAGACCAGCAACTATTGCTAGAACAAAACATATAGTGAGGTAATCTAGGCACACCTAAAATCAAACACTGACTGACTGATCATGTTTTCCCCGTTCCCTATCCTTTCTGTATTCAGCTGTAATTCCTTGCCTGAAGTCTAATGGTATTTGTGCCCCTCCTTTCTTCCAATTGTGGTCTTCTTAAATTAGGAACCTGGGCAAGCAGACCTTCCCATTTAACAACAGGAAAAGAAAATGGAAGGAAAGTATCCATCATCACAGGGCTAAGATAGAAAACTATTCCTTACACTGCATCTTTTTGGAAAGCAATAATGAGCTCTGGGATGATCAGCAGGGAATGACCAATAAGCTTGGTTTCTTATTTCCACATTCTCTCTTGCCTGTAGATTGTAAATACCCAGGAATTCCAATATTCAAGTGGGAATTCTATGGAAATGAGAACTATCATATACCTCATTTAATCCTCATTTTAGTAAGGCATACATATAATGGTGTTGACAATAGAATGTTACATTTACTGCATGGAAAAAAGACAGGTAGCTTGGTCATGCTAAACTTGCATCCCTACCAAAAGCAATTAAAATAAAAGGGAAAAAAAATGGAAAAGGAAGAAGAAGGAAGAAAGATGAAGGGAAATGGGAAAAAGAAAAAGTGAAAGAAAAATAGAAAGAGAAAATGAGAAAGAAAAGGTTCCCTAGCTAATATCTTTATATATTTCTTTTGAGCAGCAAGAGTTTCCCATTAGTACATAAGTAAAAATATCTTTATTAAATACAAATCTACATGAGAAATAATTACTGCTACTTTTTTTAGGATCTGAACCTCAAATGCATTTCAAAGAGCTGTAGAGAGTTAAAAGAAAAAAGTCAGTAAAAGCACTTGTTTGAGAGAAAAGTACAGTGACATGCTTTAACCCATCTTTGACTTCTGTTTTACATTGTTGTATGACAACTCTCTTGGAAAGAAGAGTTTAGAACTGCAGTGCGGACTAAACCTTCATTACATCTCTCTTATAATAGAAAGACAGTCTTGTTTGGTAGGTTTAAGAGCATGTTTTGAAACCTTTTGCTTTTGACAAACGCTTTCCCCAGCTGAAAAGATGTGCTGTGGTTAATGAATAGCTCTGTATCTTTGTACCAGGTGTCTGTCAGTTAACATTTGTCAATGTTATATTTGATCCTGTGTAAAAGTTTTGGCTCTGCACAAGGAAAACTTGCTGTCCAACATGCAAACTTAGTATGTGTAAACTGTTCTTTTGTTAAGCAGATCTGTCTAAACGGAATTACTGCATAATTTTATACCTTGATGTAAACAAGCGTTAATGAATGAAATATCAAAGAAATGAAAGCAAATAATTTGTGGTTTCCAAGGAGGAAGAAAAATATCTATCTGCAGCAAGAAATATTCACAAGCACAATTGAAACACACAACCAATACCAAGAAACTTAAGAGTTTCATGCTTCTCATTACGATTCCTTATCATCAAAAGCCAAAACTCTGTCCTTACTTATTCTCCTGAAGCTGATCTTTAGGCACATAAATAGAAGCAGGATTAAATCTATTATTTTGATAGTAAACCAGTTAGCTCTAAATAAACATCAAGTTAAATAATCACATTGTTTTGTTAAATAACACAATTTTCGTAGTAGAAATTATAAACTCTGCTTTTATATCCTATATTTTTAAGGTCTACATGAGGTAGAGAAAGGTAATGTAAGAATTGTATTTAAAATCAAAACCAGCCAAAACCTCCTACGGTATGAAGTAAAAGATATTCTGATGTTACAGGCTAACAACTATTTTTGTGTCTTTGTCATATCTAGTAATGGAATCCTGATTTCAGACAGGGCTATCTTGACATAACTGTGTTCTAATTATTTGTGAAAATTAATTATGAAAAGTTAACTTTCTTAACAAGCATTGTCAAATATTGCCAATGTGCCTACAGCACAAGATTCATGTTATTCTGTTGCAGTGTTGTCAGACTCATATCCTAGGCCCAGACAACTCACTTGCTTGGTTTTTATAGCATTTTCCACATTGATCTATTTCTTGTAATCTATCAGTGATTTCCAAGGTCTTCAAAATGCCATGAGGATGTAAAAGGTAATAAAGCTAATAAATAGCTTCACTATAAGCTATTCAGGCTGATTTTTTCTTCAAATAAAAGCATTTACTAGGGTAAAAGTGTAATGAATTATATTCCGTAACTTTNACATGTACATATATACTGAATAGAAAATAGATTATTGTTATTATTATTTTCCCTCCTATTTGGCCTCCGATAGAAAAGAATCTTAGGTGATTACAAGCTGCCTGTGTGTGCCCCTGTCAGACTACTTTAACCTGCTTGATAATTTCACAGAGATTTGATGAAAAGCTACAACTATCAGAGATGATTACATTTCTGAAACATTTTTGAAAATCAATGCTGAGTAAAAGAATTAAAAGGCTGAATTCAGTCTTCTGGAATTCTGCCTGGCAGCACGTGGAGACACAACTTGCAGCTGAGTTTGGCTGGTGCACATATAGCTCCTGAAAATCTGCAGTGTACAGTGTTTTTTATCTGGAAATACTTGCTCTAATTTTTTTTTTTTTTTTTTTTTTCCATCAGATAACAACCTAATGAGGTAAGTGATCTCCAGAGTAATTTGGTTTTCATCCCTTATAACATATCTGAAATCTAGAATTTCAGGGATTTTTTTAATTATTATTTGCTTTTCTACCTGCACAGAGACTTGTAAAACCCTAAAATTTTACTGTCATAAGTCAGGTTTTTATGGGGAAGATTATTTCTAATGGTTAGAGTAGAATCAATTAAAATCAATGTTTTCCATTCCTATCCATGCTAAAGCATAGATTTTGAAATATTTTACATCATTTACAACACCTTGTTGACAATCATCTCACTTCTGTGACACAGAAATTAAATGATTTATGTAAAATCATTATCTGTTCTTCAAGCCCTCTGTGCCCTTGTTTATCTCATTCTGCTCAGAATCACAATACATGGTAACTTGCTCACAATGGCAGTTCCAAGGAATTGCTGTTTAATATTCTAAATTTGTAGTTCTTCTCGCTGCCTTGCCTTCATCTGAGAAAATGAGGCATCATACATTATAAGTTACACTCAGAAGATCTCTTTAAATTTCTTATACCTACTCTTACAATGAGCTTTTCAAAACAGTTTGAATGCTGTCAAGAAAGCCTATGTAATTTGCTTCCACCAACTTGCAAGCTCACACAGAACCATAAAGCTTGCAATCAAGAAGAAATAGAAAATTCTGCCACTAGACCACCAAGCTATCAATCCACTAGTAAAATCTAAGAGCTCCAAACATGACAGGAAAGGCTGTTGAAACCATTAAGGCAAAGTAAACAGAAAAAGCATTGCTTCATGGCTGCAGGTATAGAAACACTGAGGGCATGAGTATGCAGATATATGAGGAATAACATGGATAAAGGAATATTGTGATTAGAAACATCTTCTTTCTAAAGAAATTATTCTTTTGTAGCTAATGAATACTGCTCTTATGCTATGCAGATGTTGCAAACATTTGTGTCACAGAACAGAATATGGGAATAAAACTAACAAGCTGATTTTTCAGGGTATGAGATTAATGTGCAATATTTAATACAATGCTATTCTAGATACTATGACGGATTGATTCAATTTGTTGTACTAGAAATATGGGAGTCATCACGTACAATGCAAAAGGTTTTTGAAAAACCCCTAGGAATTGGTGAACTACTACAAACTGCACTTCAGGGAACTGACTGATGACTCTGTAAGTAAAAATGAGTTATTGTTTTAGATGTTATGGGAGGACAACACTAGAATCCTAAACATTATGTTTTCACAGTTCAGGTTCTTACGAGATTTAGTGTTTCTGCAATATCTCAGTTCATTATAAAGTTCAATTGGTAGAGAAAAAATGTGTAGTGAAGTTGTACACCGTTGTCCATTAATTTGTGATTGGTAGGAAAAAGATGCCTATTCAGGTCTATTCAGTTCTTTTTTTCATTGTTATTATTCAAATTAAATTAAAATGTACATAAGATGTTCTATTAGAAACAACACTAACCAAAAAAATAAATGAAATCCAGCTTAAATTTGACAAATTCAAATAATTCTAGTGAAGTTAATCAGACTATATTGGCTTTGTGCTTTGAGAACTTAATTGTTGTCTTCCCTTTCTTTCCTTGTTCTAATATTATCTTGAACTCACTGTTAAATCAATCTTATTTTGACTACACTGAAATTATCAATATGAAAATTGCTTTCTTCAGCTTCTACTGAAACTTGCTAAAGGTATTAAATATATTTTCTAGGGCTCCGGCTACTGGAAGGAGGAATAGCAGGATGGTGAAGTAGGTGATGGAAGCTAGTTGTCCGATGATAATGAACGGGTGCTCTACTGGATGGCTGCCTACTCAGGTGAGGATAAGGAGGTTGGCTACTAGGAGTCAGAATAGGGATTGGGAGAGGGGGCGGAATGTTATTGACCGCTGTTTGGATTTGTGAAGGAGGGGGGCTAGGAATAGAACTAGTATGGAGGCTGCTAGGGCTAGGACACTGCCCAGTTTATTTGGGATTGAGCATAGGATGGCATATGTGAATAAAAAGTATCATTCGGGTTTAATATGGGGTGGTGTGACGAGTGGGTTAGCGGGAGTGAAGTTTTCTGGGTCACCTAAGAGGTTTGGGGAGAAAAGGGCTAGTGTAAGGAAGGGGATGAGTATGAGGATGAGGCCTAGGATGTCTTTTAGTGTGAAGTAGGGGTGAAAGGGGATTTTATCGCAGTCTGATATGACCCCTAAGGGATTGTTTGACCCTGATTTGTGTAGGAAGGTTAAATGGATAATTGTGGTTTTCTTTGAGTTGAATATTTTAACAAGAGATTTTTTCCACTGTGTTAGCATTAGCTGATACTGGAAATCCAAGACACCATGTCATTGTAATTGGTAAAGTATGAGTTTGGTGGACAGAGCACTCACTGGATAAGGAGCTGACTGGATGGTAGCACTCAGAGAGTTGCAGTCAACGGCTCAATGTCAGAATGGAGACCGGTGATGAGTGGCATCCCTCAGGGATCAGTACTGGGACCAGTGCTGTTTAACGTCTTTGTTGGCGACATGGTCAGTGGGATCGAGTGCACCCTCAGCAAGTTTGCAGACAACACCAAGCTGTGTGGTGCCGTTGACATACTAGAGGGAAGCGATGCCATCCAGAGGAACCTGGACAAGCTGGAGGGGTGGGCCTATGCCAACCTCATGAAGTTCAACAAGGCCAAGTGTAAGGTCCTGCACCTGGGTTGGGGCAATCCCAAGCACAAATACAGGTTGGGTAGAGAATGGCTGGAGAGCGGCTCTGAGGAGAAGGATTTGGGGGGGGCTGGTTGATGAAAACTCAGCATGAGCCAACAATGTGCGCTTGCAGCCCAGAAGTCCAACCACATCCTGGGCTGCATCAAGAGAAGCGTGACCAGCAGGGCGAGGGAGGTGATCCTGCCCCTCTACTCTGCTCTCATGAGACCCTCACCTGGAGTACTGCGCCCAGTTCTGGGACAATTTTTTTTTTCTTTGCTTTGTAGCATAGAATCCCTTCATAGGTACTTGTTGGATAGTGCACTAACTTCATCATTTTATAGGTAGTTGTGGTCTAACCTGACAGGCAGCTCAGCACCACACAGCAGTTCACTTACTCTCCTCCAGTGGGATGAGAGAGAACTGGAAAAAAAGAACTCAGGGATTAAGATAAAAATTATATTCCTTGCCACTCACTGACTGACACCAGCCAACAATATAACTGTTTGTTGACAGGCACGCCATTAGCAAATCAATGCAGCATGATGCAAGGCAATGGAACACAAGGCCTGACACCTACCGATGCCCCGAAATCCCCTAGATGCTCAGAAATCCCGTAGCAGCAGCCAGCCGCTGGCCAGCTCCGCACAGCTTTACAGTCCTGCGCACGCCGTCACGTGGCAAGGACTAGCCTTTTGCCTAATGCCGGCCGGCTGGCCGAATGCTGGCCTCGCCCTGCCACCCAGCTGCCGCGCCTCAGCGGCAGCGGCTCTGTCCTGCCGAGCGGCTGGACCTGGCCCCCGGGCACGCACCCATCACTCAGCAACAACCAAAACATCGGTGTGCTGTTAACTCTGTCTCAGCTGAAACCAGGGCATATGTATACAACTGAAATGATCAATACAGACTTTTAATTAATAAGTATACTCATCTTATTAGATATATTTATGCAGTAGTGAGTAGAAGTCACTGAGCTAACTCTCAGTGAGCCAACGGGCAGATCCACAGCAGCATTAGAAGAGCATTATATTTAGGTTAACTCTGTTTTGAACTGAAGTATATAAAGTGCAAAACTCAAGTACATAAATCCAGATGGACTGGTACTGGTGGATAACTGTGTTACCGCACTGCTGCTGAAATCTACTCAGACTAAACATGGATAATTTTATATAGTCCTGCATAGTCAAATAGGTATAGGGATCACTAGTTATAGATAAACTTGGAAATACCAAAAATAATTTGTTAATCCATGTGTTTGTCACATGGTTATCCTAGTTGGGGAACTAGGAATCTTTGTTAAGATTATGTCTGTGAAACCTGACATTTCAAAGGAGCATACAGATAGCTAAAAATGCTACAAACCCTCCTGAACAGAAGTTATTTAGTTAACCTAAAAATGCTACTGGCTCTGAGGCTCATGGTTAAGTTTCTAGTTTCCAGTTAAGTATCTGGTGCTGACCTTGATCTAAAAGGAGAGAAAACACGCATAGCAGAGTTGAGACAGAACTCTCTCAAGGACAAGATGCTAGCGAAAACAACCACTAGGGAGTACAAGATGGCATAATTTACCATGAGGGGGTATCGTGGAAATCCCAGTGGAAGCAGAAGCTGTAGCTAAGAACGAACTCAAAGATATTGTGCATTATATTTTTTTTTTTTTATGCATTGGCTTATTTTAGATGTAGCAATGTACACAGTTCTGCTTAATTTATTGGTTAAAATAATACTACTTGACAGGTTAAAAAGAACCAACCATCCAAATGATGCATTATCTATTTAGCTCTAAGCCTTGGAAATGCAATCTTGTTGAATGCTTAATTATGTGAAATGTATGACAAGTGGGCATAGCAAGAAGTGAGTAAAAACAAATTTAATATTTAATGAATAAATTGGCTTTGTACTAATTTCCAGGAGTTAAATGTGCAACTATCATAATGAATTAATATTTGCTAGGATATTAAAACTGCTAGAATACTTGGTTTCCTAGGAAAACCAGTGCTAAATCTGCATCATATCTAATGAAGTTTAACTCTTCTTTCTACCTTTTTTCTTCCTTTTTTTTTTCTTTTTTTTTTTTTTTTTTTTTTACTTTTTACTTTTCCATTCTGTTTTTTTCCCTGCAGCTCTTGGGATCAACCATCCATTAAAGTTGGAATCCAGGTACACTATGGATTGAAACTTAATTCCAACTCATGTAATTTTCATGGAACAAAGGCTGATTGCTCAAATTGCCCAGTAAGCAGAGGACAGTAAAACATCTGTTATTTGTTCAAATTACTATGCATTTCTTAGATGCATCAGAAAGGATGCATCAGAGTGAAACACTGTCAGTGGAGACTAACCAAGTGATATGTTGGTACACCAACTAAAATACTCAAGAAAGTTACCTGTATTTTGGTAAATAGAGACCTTCAGAGTTTAGATGTGAAGGGGAGCAGTGTAACTTCTGAAAATAATCTGCACTCTGAAACTCTGCAGATCTGTGATTCAGACAGATGCAATGCTATTCAGCATGAAATCTTCTCTGCAATTTGCAAGAATGTGTTTAATGACTGATGCTCCAGCTGAGTGAGAAACTTACATGAAGTGTGGTCAATTAGTATCACTTTATTCAAATGTTCTGACTGTATCAGGATATAACTTGTAGCATGTGTGAACAGAATTGAAGAAGTTTCCAAAATATGTTTGAATTTTTAAAATCTAACCTTTTGTACTGTAAGTAAAATTGTACTTGATAATTGAGGTTTTCTTGTTTCCTGCTTGTGCAGGAATTTTTAATTGATTTTTAACTGATTAACATTAATTTTTAACTGATGTATCCAGCTTCAAAAGGAAATTCAGTCCCGTTTTAAAAATAACCTTTAGGAAAGTAATTCTTAAATATTTTAATGGAAGCATAGACAGTGATTGTAATTTTTTTTGATGTAAGGTACAAAAAAAAAGGGAATAGTTTGTATTTTCATACTCATTTGTTGAGTATGAAAAGAATCAAATGAAAACGAGGAAGTGGTGAGATGATTCTGGGACTGGTCTAATTAAAGAAAGACCAAGGAAAGAAGATAACAGAGCTGATACAATTTATGACTTCCAGCTATGCTTTGTTTCTCAAAACTAAAAGTAGCATATAATGATTTGGTCAAAATTGAATAAATCTTAAAAGTCCACAGATTAAAATATCAAAGAAACAACAACAGAAGCATCTGCTACAGACCTCTCTGTCTTTAAATCCCTTATGACATGACTAGAGTGTTTGTAGAAACAGCATGTCACCTACATACATAGACAGTCATAAAGTACTTGAGCTTGGGTCAGGCATCATACCTCCAAAAATGCTCTCTCTCAATTAAGAAAAAGAGACAGCTGTGACTGTTGAGTCTAAACTATTACAGAAAAAAGAATCACCACTACATAGGAAGAGACAATTGAGTGAATAACTTCCTGTAAATTAGGTATATGATTACGTTAGTCCTTTATTCTCCTTGTGGTCTCTATAAACAGATTCTGATTTCCTCCCATTTATTTTTCATTAGATTTCACCCTGTAAATATCATTAGGAGTCTTGATCAATATATTTACACAGATTATTGCAAATGCAATATTGTCCTCATACATCAAAGAGCTACTATTCCTCTTGTAGTTGCTGTTTTCATTTCTGGAATAACCATGGTAGATGATATAGTTTCTGTGCAATGTGTTTCCATAAAAAGAAATTTGGGTGGAATACATTTCCTTTTTTAGCCAGCATAAACTTACTGACTATAAACATGTATTTCTTAGTTACTAAGAGAAGAAATCCACCAACAACCCATGTATCACAGAGTGAAAGTTACTGTTATTTTCCCCTTACTGTCTGGTTGCTCTGTGTGGCTGGATTCATATTTATCTAGTTTCCTATTTCCTCCCTAAGTGAGAAGATACATCCTTTAAATAAAGAGGCCTTGAAACTCATGGTACCTAGATAAAAATACATATGGCAGATCATGTTCCGGATGACTCCAAATTCTACTGTACAAATATATGGCTTATTCTTATGAAGCAGCATGGCTTAGACTGAAGCAGGTTGGTTAGTTTGATATGTCCCATCTAATAAATAAAAAAGGTGATAAAATATTGAGGTAATTAAAAAATCATGGAATCATAGACTCATAGAATGACTTGGGTTGGAAGGGACCTTAAAGGTCAATTATTTCCAATGCCCTGCCGTGGGCAGGATTGCCACCCACTGAATCAGGCTGCCCAGAGCCCCATCCACCCTGGCTTTGAACACATCCAGGGATGGGGCATCCACAACTTCTCTGGGCAGCCTGTGCCAGTGCCTCACCACCCTCTGAGTAAAAAATTTTCTCCTAATGTCTAGCCTAAATCTACCCTTCTTAAGTTTAAAACCATTCTCCCTTGCCCTATCACTGTCAGACTGTGTAAAACTTTGGTCTCCCTCCTGTTTATAAGCCTCCTTTAGGTACTGGAAGGCTGTAGTGAGGTCTCCCTGCAACTTTTTTTAATGTTTAGTCTGCATATCATGAATGAATGCATATGGATCAAGCTTGCAAAGCACACAAAAAAGCCAAGTCATCAAGTGGAACACTGTCAATCCCCTGGTCCCTGAAGCTGGTGCATCTGTGGTGTCTTATGGGATTCTTTTGCATTCCTCATCCTTAACATCTGACTCAGTCTTTTTTTTTTTTTTTTTTAATCAGAAGAGATGCTCTTTAATTATAATAATAAATAAATAATAATAACACATAAGCAAAAAATATATTCAGAGAGCTAAGAGGGAAGAAAGGTCTGTGTTCAGTAGGTAACAGTGATGAATGTAATTTGTTGCAATAGTTACTCTGTTTACTGATGCTTATAAAATAATAAACAATGTCAACATCATGCATCATACATTAAATAATTGATTATTTAATAGCATTTTGAAGGGAACTTAATTCCTGTAGAGATCTACATGACAGCAAAGAGGGTCTTTGATTTTAGTGTTGACAAGTAATAGCGAGGGGCATATATCCACAGACTGAAGTGTTCGTTTCAACTTGGTGATGTATGAAATACCCTAAAGGAAACTAAAAGCCATTTTGGAGATCATATTTTATCTGTTACGTTATTCCATCCTTTTTCTTTCAAAAGTTATTGATGTGCTACACTTAAAACTATACGTTTTTTTTAATCTTTTTTTTTAATCTATATTTTAGACTGTTCAGCTATAATTTCTAGTTGGTCTACTTCAATGTTTTGTTTCAAGAGAAAAATAGGTGTACAGAAAAATAGGTGTACAGAAAGAAAAGACAGACAAGGAAGAGGAATAGACTGTAATATTTTCAACAGTACTAGAGATGCTTATTTTTGACTTTTTTCTTTAGTACCAAGTTTTGTTTGTTTGTTTAATGTCATGTCAATCAACAAGATATTTTCAATAAAAAATAATACTTCAGTTAATGTAAAGCAGTTATCAGAGTGTACAGAAAGTATGCAATTATTGCATCTTTGTTCTTTTATTGTGTCACGGTCCCTCTAATGCATTAACTTTCTCATAGTATCAAAGTACATTACTTTTGAATATTCTTTTAGGTAGATCTTTCATATCTTATTAAGTCAGTATTGTTCTTCACAGAAGAGTGGGAGATTATGAACCCATATTTCTTAAGTTGTGTAATAGACACCTACGAGATCATCAAAATGAAAAGCTAAATTAGGAGACTCTTTCCAGAAAGGGAGTGTAATGTTATAACATAAACCAAGTCAGTTAGAGAAAAAGGGAAGAAAAAGTTTCTTTATTTTTTTTTAATGACAGAGTATTACTTAAACTAATTAGAAAAACATTCATGCAAATTCTGAACTGTTGCTATTTTCTCAGACTTTTTAACTAATATGTTTTCCACATTATTTCTGAAACCATTGTCCCTGCATCAGTTGAGGCAGTCTTCTTAGGAGACAATCAGACAGAAGATTAGAGGGTGTAAATGTTCATAGAAATATGCTTTGAAAAAATTAGCAGCTTAATTTGCATTTTTAATATTAGTTCATTAAACTGAATCTTGGTGGCAACACATGCCATGGTGCCTAAAGATCTGTGTTTCAAGTCAGTCCTGATCTTCCTGTTCCAAAATACAATACAAACCAAACAGAAGTTGGAAATGACTCCAGGGTACCAGCAGAAAGAAAATGGGGGAGGAAAAAGTTCTGTGTGTTTTCTCTAGTATTGGTCTCTGAGAAAAATACCTCCTAATTCTGTAGTGAGGGGAAATAGCCATTACTATTAGGACTGGATTTTTGGATAGGAAGACCTGGGGGAAATCTACAGGCTTTAAATAGCTATAAATAACTGCTGCTCTCATTAGAAATTGATATGAAAATCCAGAAATGCTACATAACACCAGAAGACTGCAAATAAGTGTGGTCAGTAATATTTTGAGAAATATCAGAATTTTATGCATAACTGTAGATCATGAACTCCAATCTCAAGTAGAATTGCTCTAAATTTCATTTAAAATGTCAAATTTCTACATTTTTCCCACTCTGTATGAAATTTCTTTCATGATTTTGTAATGAACTCTGGCTTACAGTGAAAATAGAACTATTGTTGTTTGTTGTCACTTGAAGATTAGACATCTGATTTTTGTCAAGAGTTTTTCTTATATTTTGAGAGCAGTGCTTTGTAAGGTAAAGTGGCAGTAAATAGAAATCAAATGCAATGTATTCAAGCATAGAAGATACAGTAGATATTGAACGATGCAGCTGTAAAGTCATTAAGCAGTTGACAGAACCCAAGTTTTGCATGACATATTTTAATAATTAATATTTATCTAAAGAATAAATATTCAGCCAACATTGGCAGGCCTTCTGTGATGGGTTATTGAGTTTCCATCTACCTTACTCTTTGTATGAAAAATGAAATGTAGTATATTGGAGGATGTAAAGATGTAAGATCAAAAATGATACACGTTTTAGAGGAAATGTATTCTATTTTCAATAAGCTTTAGTGAGGATTCTGAATATTCTAATTCAAAACTATCTACAAAATAACCAAATATTGCTAAGAAATGCTGACTATTTTGCTGAGTGGTTCATAAAAGCCATCCCATGTGTGTGCTTGAAAAATTAAGAACAGAGCTGAACCACATTTTATTATTTCAAAATGCTGCTTTGTGTCCCCATTTCAATGATCACTTTCCAGGAAGAGAGAGAGAAAATACATCTTTCTGTGAAAAAGATGCTTGATGAGTTGCTGAAGTATAAATTTGCATTTACTTTTCAGCTACTATTTAATTATTCTCTCCCTTAAAATGAATAAACCCAAGACTTTAATACCCATTATTTGTTCAGCTAAAGAATACAAATTTAAAAAATAGATGCATGAATTTAAGTTTCCAAATGTATTTTTAGACACTGACATATGTGTTTTGATACATAAAAGTACTCAGTATTCAGTAACCTACTACAAGAATTTATGTGAGCTGTTCAAAACACAGTATTTTGTGAAATACTGGCATAAGGGCTATATGCCTAAATTTAGTCCTGGAGCTTGTTTTAACTGAGTGATTTTTAAAAAAAATAGTGTGGTGACTGATATGCTGCATTATGTAGATACCTATTTTATCCCTCATTTCCCCAAGCTAACTTTTGTCAATGTTTTGGTCCTTCCCTATGCTGTTGTAAAAATAAGCTTTAATGTTTATAACTTGAGAGTACTTCAAGTGAAAGTGAAAAAATATAGTGAGCTTCCAAACTGAGAATGTCCATTCATTTGAAAAGGAGTTTCGGGTGCCAGACTTTTGCAGAGGCTGGGAAAGCCTTTCATGTCTAAATTCAAATCTTCCCCAAGTCCCTGTGTATTTGGTTCAAAATCATAACTACATAATCTGTGGTTCTTAGGTTAAATATAGCAAACAATGAGCTCAAATGGGACTTCTGTGCCAGGGCTGTGGTACGTTAGCTGTGCTACATTTGTGCAAGGATTTCTTAGTGCATAAGGGGACTTCACTATAAGGTTTTCAACATAGTTTTCAAGGAAATCTGATCATCTCAGTTTACTGTGCTTTGCTTTGCACTTGTAAGTATATGAATTGGTTCTTCTCTGGAGCCACACAGGAAGATGTAATTCAATAAGCTCACTTCATAATGTACGTGCACACTCCACAGGAACCAAGCAGAGATAGCTTTATTACTCTTTGTTTTTATTTTTAGAATCCCTTAGCACTGAGTGTTTCCCTCTGTAAATATGAATAATTGTCCTGCAGTACTTCCTCTAGAGATCACCTAAAAGAAGCAGACTGAGTAATCTCACCAAGCTTCCCCTGAACGCTGATGGGAATCCATTCTCATTGCCATTATCTCTGAGATATGGATGTGTTTATGTGAGTGCATACTTTCTTCTTCTCAGTCACAGATCAGGAATCACAGAATCACAGAATGTTAGAGATTGGAAGGGACCTCGAAAGATCATCTAGTCCAATCCCCCTGCCGAAGCAGGAACACCTAGAGCAGATCGCACAGGAACGCATTCAGGCGAGTTTTGAATGTCTCCAGAGAAGGAGACTCCACAACCTCTCTGGGCAGCCTGTTCCAGTGCTCTGTCGCCCTCCTGTGAAGAAATTTCTCCACATATTTAAGCGGAACCTCCTATGTTCCAGCTTGCACCCATTGCCCCTTGTCCTGTCTCTGAATGTCACAGCGAAGAGCCTGGCTCCATCCTCCTGACACTCACCCTTTACGTATTTATAAACATTAATGAGGTCACCCCTCAGTCTCCTCTTCTCTAAGCTGAAGAGACCCAGCTCCCTCAGCCTTTCCTCATAAGGGAGATGCTCCACTCCCTTAATCATCTTGGTGGCTCTGCGCTGGACCCTCTCCAGCAGTTCCCTGTCCTTCTTGAACTGAGGGGCCCAGAACTGGACACAATACTCCAGATGCGGTCTCACCAGGGCAGAGTAGAGGGGGAGGAGAACCTCTCTCAACCTACTCACCACACCCCTTCTGATACACCCCAGGATGCCATTGGCCTTCTTGGCCACGAGGGCACAGTGCTGGCTCATGGTCATCCTGCTGTCCACCAGGACCCCCAGGTCCCTTTCCCCTACGCTGCTCTCCAACAGCTCAGTACCCAACTTGTACTGCTTCCTGGGGTTATTCCTGCCCAGATGCAAGACTCTACACTTGCCCTTGTTAAATTTCATTAAGTTTCTCCCTGCCCAACTCTCCAGCCCGTCTAGGTCTCGCTGGATGGCAGCGCACCCTTCTGGCGTGTCAGCCGCTCCTGCCAGTGTTGTATAAAGGAAAGACATGTACCTCTTAGTAATTTTAATGTTCATGGAAAAAAAAAGCACCCCTAAATTTAATGAAATTTCTTTGGAAAATGTGAACAACTGAAACAGTTTTAAGCTTCTCTGCCTTGTTGTAAACTTTTTTTTTTTTTTTTTGCCACTTACATGTTCTTTATTACTGTAATACAATTGAATGAAAGAAAAGGTGAAATGTTAATATTATTTTATTTTTTAAATCACTTTGATGAAGAATCAAAGCCATAATAGTGTGTGCATGTATGAGCATGTTTGTGTGCTTGCATGTGTGTGGTTTATAAAATCCCTGCTGTGAAAACTTGTTTATACATAAGCACTTGAAATTGTTGGAGACTATCGCATTTCAGGAAATAATAAAGCTAAAGGGTTAGGCTATAATGCATGTTTTTAACATTTATCACTGAAACAGATATACCCAGTCATTTAGTACAAAACAGATATTTTCTGATTTTGAATAGAAGGTGGCATCCTCAGAAAGCTAGTTAATAAGTACAAATGAAGAAAAAGCCTCTGATTTTTTTTGTTGCCTGTGTTCATATGGACTGTTAGTTAGTCAAACAAAATCCTTGTCATTTTTCCATGTTATACAGCATTAGCATGTTGGCAGTACAGGAAAAAAAAATTAAACTAATAAAACTGGAGTAAAATATTTACAAATGATCAGTTGGAACAAAATTTTATAAACTTAAATTGTGCAGCCAGAATATCCTCTGAGAAATCTCAAAGCCTACTATAATAAAATGAAATAATTATTGAAACAAAAACAAACAAACAAAAAATACAAGGAAACAGACAAACCAAACCCTAGTATATTATAAAAATGCTTTTACATATGTGAGTTTAAGAGCTGTATTTCTTTAGGTGCTGATTAGACTTTTAATATGGTGACTTTTAATCTGTGTGTCGGAAGGGTCCTGTAGCAGGTGCAAAACTGGACAAGAGAAGCTGTAAACAGATTTCTGACAATCCTTGCCTCTCCCTAAAAGAGCGTAAACTGGATACATTTTGTTTGTGCTGAAGAAACATGCTTATTAAGCAGAAATACTGCTGTCCAACTATATATCATCAGATTTAGGATAGATTTAATAAATATATAAAGAGAATTTTGAGATAATATATTTGCAGACAGCAGGGGCTGGGACTCACGAGGCAGATCTCACACACATTTCTTAACTTCTACCGATTTGATTAATTCCTTGGATTAGTGATACTCTATGGATTCTACACTGACGTTATGTATTGTGCTGGGTTTTACTAAAAGTAGATCCTAGACATCAGTGGATATGCAAGACTGACTAAGCAGGTAGAACTGACAACCTGCTACGAGGTAGAGTGCTAAAGTATATGAAATGACTGGTGGAACCTCATAATTTTACTTGGCAATTTTATAATTGTTCTGGCCTTCTCTTTTAATCTTTTCTTGACCATGTTGACTGTAAGTGCTTCTCCAACACTTCTACATTCTTTTCAAAGGAGCTTCTCCTTTTCAAAGACAGAAAATAATTTATAAAGTGATAGATTCTGTGTTAGACTTTCATCTTGTGCTGGATACTCCGTTGATGTCTGTGTCCTTGTGGCCTGCACTATTTTCCTCACTTAATATGCCTCTTAAAGTTTGTTCAGCTGAAGTTAACGCTTTTTTTTCTGTCAACAAGGCCTGAGTTAGTTACTTTAGATAGTTATTTTAGGCAAAAACCTTATCACTTTTCCATATTACCTAGAATTTAACATATTGCTATTGAAAAACAAACAAGACAAGCAAAACAAAATGATAAACAAAATAAACCCTCCACATGAATAAAATTCAGTGATGTTTCTTACCAATGCATTCTATCAATTCTGAATGAAGGGGAAAAAACAAACTAACCAAACACACACAGCTTCATTTCCTGCTCATTGGTGCCAGTCAAGGCAACATAGGAAAAAAAAAAAATAAAAAGGGAAAAAAAAAAAACAAGTCTCAAAACCACCACAAAGCCGTACCAAAAACTACCTGCATTTTTTTTGAATGAATGAATAGAGCCTTGTAAATGATTCATTGAATTAGAGATTGCATCACCTTTAACCTCATTTATCAAGTCTCCAGTTATTGATAAGAAAGTCACAAGGAGTTCTAGCTCAAGTGTGAAAAATAAAAAATACTTTGGATAAGATGATACAGCATAGTAATCTTTTTTTTCTTTTTTCTTTTTTTTTCCCCTCTTTTTTTTCCTGACAGGAATGAAATATAACATACATTGGTTTTTTGAGAGGCTTGGTGCCATACAGTGCTCTATAGGGAACATTAAATTCTATAAGTATATTTGAAAACACAGAAGATTTCTTCACTCCCTGAGTTCCTCAGGAAATTAGTTGGCTGATTTCCAATTTTTTTTTCATGAATTTAAAATCATATTGCAATGCACTATTGTTTTGGCACACTGGCTTAGCTCATGAGCGTTGATTCAGGATCAGGTGGTGGTACTGATTTACATCCTTTCTGAGAATCACCTGTTTTGCAAGTGTTTTAACAAAGTACAAGAGGCATTTACTAACTATTGAGTGTCAAAGCAGGGTGCCAGTTATATTAATGGAGTTTAATGTCTAATTTTTAAATACAGTAAACCTGAAAACAATAAATAAATGTATAAGAATGTACATCAAAATTTGGAGAGCAACTTTCTTTCAATATGGTGTTTCTGACGAATTCTTCTCTTGAACAGTTAGCAATTAGACCCTTTTGCTTTCTTTCTTCATCTGTGGAAAAAAAAAAAAAAAAAAATAAACTAAGAAATAAATTTNNNCATCTGTGGAAAAAAAAAAAAAAAAAACATAAACTATGAAATTAATATTCCTAAGTTCAAAAAATTATGACCTTTTATATATTTCTTGTCTAATCTACTTTACAACTTAAGTAAAGCCCTCTTGTTCTTTTACTGGAAATTAGCAGAGATGAACATGCAGAACATGCAGGAGAGGGTGTTACTGAAGGCAGTAAGAGTTTGATTTGGTTAGAAAATTTCAGACAGAACATTTTCCATCAGAAAAGACAGATTTGACAGAACTGAAACTTGACAAAACTGTTAAGTTTTTATGGCAAAAAGAGCTTCCCAGATCAAAATGTTAGAGATATGCAAATTGCATCACCTTTCAGGATAGATGCAAAGTTCATAGGTAATGTATGAGACTCAGATTCATCTCTGTTTTGCGCCTGGATCAGATTTGGGACTTAAAAATACTTTTTCCTTCTGGGATGTTAATTTCTTATAATTTCCTTTGATTTTCCCTGCTAAAATTCCAATGGACATTAACACCTATATATCAATTGAAACATGGGTGTGTCCTGAACTGAAGGCACATGGAATTGCCTCTGGGCAAATCAGACTTGTTAGAACAATAAATACTAAAGAGCTCCTAAGAGTTTTCTGACCACACTGAAGAAAGGATGGTTTCAGATTATACTTCATATTTCACAGGTGCAAATAAGGAGATGAGTACTTGAAATACAATTTTCATGAAATATGTTCAGAGGGTTGGTATGTGAATAAGTAGAAACAATCACTGGCATTAAAGACACAGGCATTTAAGAACAAGTTAATGTTTACTGCAATGTTCTGTTTAGTCTACAAAATCATTTTGATTGATCTCAGCAGACCTTTGGATCAGTTCAGCTCCAGAAATGCCTTTCACAACTTTCCTAATTTAAAAAATCAGTGTGAGGATAAACAGGTTTTTGGTAATGTCTCATGATCTTTTAGATTTTCAAAAACAAACTTTCTGAAGCTTCTTAGGAATGGTGAGGCAAAATCCAAAGAGTTATATTTGTTAACAATTAATAAGCATAAGTTATTCATTTATTTACAAAAAATTACTTTGCCATTCCAGAATAACTTACAGCATAACAGCCATATCTTTCCTCCTAGTGAGTGAAGCACATTTGTTGGACCTACACAATGTCAAAGGACAGCAACCCCAGTTTGTAGGTGAGGCTGCTTGTACTCCTTTATTGCTTACACAGCCCGGATTAGTTGTATTAGTTGTATGATAGGCCCTGTTTCTAAGCTTGTGGAAGTCAGAAGAATCAGTCCATGTGGGATCATGCCCTGGGTGATAAGGCTCCTTAATGTTCATCTGGCACTGACACTGGATCTGAATTTCAATAATCCTCTTTAATTTTTGTATCTTAAAATGAGTGCAAGCAAATTGCATCAAGAAGCAGGTGAAGGAATGAAATTTGACAGACTAGTATAATCTTATTACTTTATGGAAAACACTAAAATAAAAAAAACAGAGCCTTAACCACAGGTGCTTTAAAAAGCCATTTCTGATTTGCAAACAGCAAGCAACCATTCTGCCAGTCTCCAGATTCAAATTTTCTTTACTACTGTGCTTAGAAATTTATAGTAACAGCCAAAATTTGCCAAAACCACTGGAAGCACTCCCATCCCAGCTGTTTCTATGGGAAACAAATTTAAGCCTTGATTTTCTATTTGCATCATCTGCCATTTTGCCAGAAATAAACATTAGAAAGGTATCCAAGGTACTAGATGAAACAATATGTGTAAATTGGAAGGAGGAAAATGGAAGAGTTTATTTACAGCACCCTAGTTCTACACAATGTGTAGAAAGTCATATAAGCCCATCTTGTGATGGGCTGCTGTCCAGAAAAGTGGGTGTAAACTAAAGTTACTTAAGGGGAGTTTTGGCAAACAGAAGTGTAGTGGCATGCCAGAAGCCACTTTGTCCAGCCTTTGCATGAGCTGATAGTATCTCTTTCTATGAGTACAGGCTGCTTTGTGCTTGCTCACTCCAGGAAACAAATTATCTGAAATCGTGCAGGAAGAAGCAAGTGCAATTCCATCTACTATAACAACCTTCCTAAATGGAGCAGTCTTCTTACCCACAGATATGAAGTAGCTTTATATAATGCATATTGTGTAGTTCTGGGCAACTTCAATGACACCAGACTATACCAGGATTTGTGTAAATTACTAGAAACAAGTAAGAAACATCAGAGACTATTTCTAGTAGTCGGACATCTCCCCTCATCAGCACATTATTTTTGCACATTACAAATAGCTGAATTAAAAATCTCAGCAGCCAGCTTTTTCAGCCTTCTTGGGTGAATCCCATGTTGTTCCAGGGATTTGAATGTATCCAGCCTGTTTAGATATTTCCTGGTCTGTAGCGTCCCAGCTGTTTATTGCCCCATTACTCTCTCTTCCCAACTCACTCTTCTAAAAAAGTAGATTTTTAATAATCTCAGGCTTTCCTATTTCCCTCTGTGAACCTCTCATAGCTTTTGACAATCTTGAATCAGAAGATAGGCAAATGTCTCTTAATTGGAATCAAATGTATCAGTCCTGCTACCACCTGCTACTGTCACGTTTACTGCTACTCTCACTCAAAACCAGAAACCGTAGATCTCCTGAGTGTAGGCAAGAGCCAGAGGGAAGGGAAGGTACCGAAATGCCTTTCCTCCAAATAACAGCAACTTTTCATACCAAGATTTTGCTAGTGGTGCATGAGGGTAATTGCATATCTGAATATGTGACAATAAGAAGTCAGCAGTAGTTTTGATATGAGGAGGACTTTGCTTGTCTTCAGAAACTCTGTACATTTTGACTAATTTAAAACTATTTGTTTCAAGCTTGGTAAGTATGAATTTTGACAGAGGTCAAAATAAAATCTGACCAGAATTGAACTGACATCAGTGATTAGAAAGGCAAGTGTGGTAAAGAGAAATTGGATTGATCTTTTGCAAAGATGTGACTATTCTGTCTAGCAAAATTTTTAATAGGGATGACACATTTAAATACCTGTCATAGAATTACTGTAAGCGTACAGTAAATGAGTGTTTGTCATTACTAAAAAATTGGATTACTCTCTTCTCCCAGATTTCCTTCCTCCTCCTTCCCACCTACCTCATGTACAGAAAACAGAAGTTAAACTCTATTGTTTGGAAATTGAGCTCATTTATAAATTAAACTTCATGGTAATTTGTCCTCAGCTTAGAGAATGTATATCAGAAAAGTACTACGCTGGATTTTTTTTTAACTCAGCATAACTGCAATCTTTCATTTTAAAAGATTGAAAAATTGCTAAGAATCTGTTGAAAGATAACTCAAAATTTCAGCCAGCAGAATAATTTAATTATCTCTCTACTCAAGTTTTGTGAACAAAAAATCTCTAATACAAGAGATTTTGCTAAAAAAGCAGGTAGATGCAGAAACGCAAATGCTTCTTCTGATTTTTTTTTTGCTCACTTTCTAGCTTTTAATTTCAGATTTGTCATTGCAACCATGTCTTTGAATAAGACCACTAAGTAATACAGGCTCTTAAAAAATGACAGAACTCCTTTTTTTTAACTCAGCATAACTGCAATCTTTCATTTTAAAAGATTGAAAAATTGCTAAGAATCTGTTGAAAGATAACTCAAAATTTCAGCCAGCAGAATAATTTAATTATCTCTCTACTCAAGTTTTGTGAACAAAAAATCTCTAATACAAGAGATTTTGCTAAAAAAGCAGGTAGATGCAGAAACGCAAATGCTTCTTCTGATTTTTTTTTTGCTCACTTTCTAGCTTTTAATTTCAGATTTGTCATTGCAACCATGTCTTTGAATAAGACCACTAAGTAATACAGGCTCTTAAAAAATGACAGAACTCCAGAAGTCATTTCTTAAAAAAAAAAAAAAAAAAGATCTGTAAAGTTTGCCTATGGAACTGAATGGCAGTTTTTCCTTTGGCTTCAATAGCACCGTGTTTTTCCCACATATAGGAGGATATCTAGCTGTAGATGTCCCTGTTCACTGCAGGGGAGTTGTACTAGATGGCCTTTCAGGGTCTCTTCCAACTCCAACGATTCTATGATTCTGTGAGTCTATGATATCTGCAATAATGTGAAATAGAGACAATTGCAAATTTTTGCATTGTTTGACCAGTTCATATTATTGTTAATAGGAGATCTTGAAGTATTTATTAGGGTAATTAATCTTTTACATAGTGCAGAATGTTGAAGAAATGTATCAGGTAAACAATATTTGATAATTGTAAAAACTGCTTTCATTTCTAGGGCATGTAAGCTTTGCCTGAGGCAAAGCTGTTGGAAAAAAAAAAAAAAAAAAATCGAGTACTGTAAGATTTATTGGCTGGGTACGGAGTTTAACTGTAATGTGTCAGAGTGCTGTGAAGTAATTGTGTGTGCATGCCTGGTTGTAGTTGTAAAGGATGCAGTCAGACTATTGTCTGGCTCGCTTAATCGCCTCTGTGTCAAGAGTCTGAGGGATTTGGGATTCTTACTGTCCCAAACATTATCTCATCCCACATAAATTATAACCTTTCTGGTGTGAGCCATCAAGTGTGCAAGCTTAATACTCACTTTCTGGGAGTATCTGTGCAACTGTTTATCTACCTCTAGAAATTACTCAGTTCAGATTTTAATGGTATGGGTTTGGAGTAGAGAAGAAAATGCTTTTTGGTTTCTTGGGAAACAAGTCTATTTTGGTTCAAGGATGAATGCTAATACAATAATTTCATTACTGTGCTTCCTAGCTTAAACAGCAATTCGTTAGAGGATTAAAAGGATTTAGCACATTGCATGCCATGAAGCTGTATAATTGTAATGCATGGAACTGAATCATAAGGTTGTGCAACATCAACCTTGTGTGCTAGCAAGAAGAGAGATTAGTTTAAATATGTTTCGTACCTATTTTATGTCATTACATTGTAAGTGGTAGTTCAGAGACATATTTGTCACAAACATATTTTATTGATAGTGATCTAGAAGGATGGTGTATTCATGAAATCATATTTGGGACAGTTAAAATCATGAAATCAGTTTTGGTTTAATTCAGATCAATGCTTTCACATGCTTTCAAAAGTGCTTTAGATTGTTGCAGTTGGATGTTCATCTACATTAGAAAAGTTATGCACTTTGGGCTGGAGTAGAGGAATGCTGATGAAATGATAAATTAGCAAGCATGAGTTCACAATCAGTATAGATCAAGAAGAGTTTGTGTTGACACAGAACTTACAGGAATATAGGTCGTGCCAAAGATTTATCTGGTCCAGGGTTCTGTCCTGGGGGAAAAAATAGTGTATACATTCAGTGTAATCCCTTAGAGACACTTCCCCAGACAAATTCTTCCAGCAATCTGCAGTTTTAGTATTTCCTGAACTATAGAAAATATGTATCTGCATAACTGTAATTGATGGAACTTTCTTCCAAAAATATTCCTAATCCTTTTTAAAACCTATCTGTTTTTGACAGTCACAATATCCTATGGCAAAGACTTCCATAGTTTAATCATGTATTGCACATCCTTTTGTTTATGATAAATCTGCTATTCAGTAATACTCAGCTTATTTTATAGTCATAGAAGATTACTATGAGCATCGTCATCTAATCCAAATTACTTCAGTCATAGTGAAGAACATATCTTGTGTAGTAAGTGCCAGCTTCTGCCAAAATAAAATTATACTGTGTGTCTGAGACTGGTAAGAAAGCACTGTCTCAAATCAACATGAGCAGGTAAGGGAGAAGCCTTCTACAATCAACAGCACTTTGTTGACAGTTTTACATTTGAAAGTGTTTTCTTTGGACAGAGTCAGAAGCTGTTTCTTTCTCTAATGGGAAAGCCCAACACAGGCGATGCTGGGTGGTGCTTCTTGAAAATTCAAAATGGTAACGCGTTCTTTCTGAAGACTCTGGCCTCCGTGCAAATGTTTTCAGCCTGATAAAGGAAGCTAGGAGATGATTCCATTGTGCTCTGTGAAGGCAGAACACACTCTGGCTTCTACCTGCTTCCTCTTATCTCTGCTGATTAAAATTTGCAAGACCTGGAAGACAGGAACAAAGGAGTATTCCTGCTGAGAACGAAAAACTGTCCCTCCAAGAGCGGTCTGGGCCCTTTGGACTATAAGAAAGAGAGCCTGTAGGTTCATTTTTGTCGTCTTTAAGTCGTTGTCAAGTCGTTGTCAAGTCATCAACTCACCATCGCGCCTTGGATGACCCATCCCTACCAAAGACCAGCACCCCCGACACAAAGACATCGCTGGATCTGAGGAGTGGTGAAACCTCTTTGCTTTGCTGACTGTATATCTGTCTTTCTTTCTTTGTATCTGTCTGTCTCTAATCTTCTTTTACTCTTTTCACTCTTGTTAGAAGCCGTTGCCTAATATTGTGTTAGAACTTTTAATACAGAAATAGGCTTGCGCCAAAGTACTTTTACTGGTAACGCTTATTAATTGCTGTCAGTAAATTAGCCAATTTTGCCTCGAAGTAGCTTATTAGTTGTTAGAATGCTCTCAATAAATTGTTTTGTATTGACCTCTCAAGTCTTGGATGACTCCTTCACTAGTGCAACCCCTGCTGCCAGGGGAGGCCCCACTCAGGACACAGAAAAAAGATTCACCTCCCTCGAAACCCACGGAGTGGGACGAGGCACTGTGTTACTGAAAATTGTTATCCATGTGGCTTCCATTTTTGAACATTCCACTGAAACTCATAGAAAAATAAGGGGGAAAAAGTATGTCTTTAAAATCTCCAAAAACATGTTTTACAAATACTCCTTGGAGATGTTTTTGGAGATGTTTTTGGACACAGAAGCCTCAAATACACTGTCATTCCGTGAAGGTGAATTGCAGAATTGCAGCTCTGGTCTTCAGGAGATCTAACATAGGCTTCTGCATCAAAATACTTGGCAGACTCCTCTGGAAGACAGCCCTGAGGAACAGAAGTGTGTGCAAAGGTTGTTGATCCTCAAGGACCATCTCCTCAGGGCACGAGAAGGATTGAAATTTGCTGGGGGGGGAGGG
>VXAV01011126.1:76201-89151 GCA_013399715.1 Alectura lathami | reverse complement strand
ATAAGTCCTCATATAGTAATAAATAAGTTTCTATATCATGTGTAAGTAACTTTCCAAGGGACAGAGCTGACTGTAATGACAACTTATCACTGCTTCTAATAAAAGATATTAGGCCTTGTGGAGCAAAATGATTTTCTATACAGACAGTGAAGACTGTCATATTCCTGCCATCTGTTTGAGGAACATTTAACAGTTTTAGTGACAACACTGACAAGTAAATCCTTTCCCAAAATTCTAATCACTGAAATTTTGATTGACAGAAAAAAAAAATTGTAAAGATTTTTCACTAATGGGATGGAAAACAAAAGTGACTTAGTGACCTCTTTTTCATATGTTTTCAATTGCTAATATTGGTATTATTTCTATTACAAAACCACCTAGAAGCACATACATTCAAAACTTTGTTTTGCACAGTTCTGCAACGTCTCAAGGTGAGGAATTGTCTTTTGCTGTAGAGAGCTTACTATATGAGGACTTATCTTTTCCACCACTGTAATGCTTTAATTTAAATGGATTTAGGTTTTGTGCCTGGACTCTGTCAAATCTGCTATAAAACTGAGTTATTGTGTCTTAGTTTATGCTTGAAATTTGTATTTAAGAATTACATTGTTTTTACAACTTTCTGTGTAGGAAGGGCCTAAATAAGGCAGGCTGGAGAGTTTGCCTGATTTGACACAGATCACTTTCATTGTATTTAGTCTGCAAGGGAAATGTATGTGGGGTGAAGTGAGGCTGGTTGCTGTGGAGCTGGAGTGCAGGGTGTTCTGGTAGTTGCTGGGACCAGGGACCTCACAAGTCCCTTTGACATCAGCTGCAGCAGGTCAATGTAATGCAAGACCAGGAGATGAAGATTTTGGGTCCAGTGTGTATCCCTTGCTTCTGACTAAGGCATCTGCTGTCTTCTGGCACTTCAGTGAAGGAAGATGCCGTCACTTTTGATTTCTGCTTTCATTGTTGCCCAGTGATTAAGGAGTCAGCCTCGCACCAGCCTTAAGTCTAACTTGTGCCAAAAAAAGTGTGAAAATAATGGATGTTTTAAGAATACATATTCAATTCATGTGATTTCTTTTGTTATTGTATGTCTTAAATGTTGCTGGCTAATTGGCTGTTTTCCCAGCTCTCATAAATATAAATATATCAAAAATCTCATGATATTTAGTTTTGTCATAAAGCCACTGCAACTAGGATTAAGATTGCAGGAGGTCTTTATTTCAGAATATAAGCATCAAGTTTTAATACTTGTTTATAAAACCTTGACAAAATGAAACAAGTACTCTGCAAAATATCAGAAAGCAAAACTGTAGTAAAAAGAAAAGTATACCATTTTTTACAGTTCTATTTTTAAGCCAATCCTATGATTGTCTAGGGTTTGACTCAATTTCTGATGGTTGAAATTGGGAACAATGTCAAAATCGAAATCTTTCCAGTTTCAAAAGCAATGGTCTGTTTTCCAAAGTGTCCTCCCAGACAATTTTTGATCTTCTCTCAAAGTGTTGATTTGTTCATCTACTTCACTTTAGTGTGTAAACAGTAGTGAAATATGCCACAGATCTTTTCTCTTTCCTTTACTTTTGTGTATGATTGCTAGATTTTGGTTAGAAGTAATACTAACTATATCCATAAGTATTTTTTCTGAATAGATTGTCATTATTGCTTGTGAAAATGAAAGAATTTCAAAAGATTCAGATGCTCTCTTGATCTGAATGCTTTCAACACCTGCAGTTTTGGTTGGCTGTTTAAAAGTTGTTGAAACCTTTAAAATGATTCCTTGGCCAACTGATATCAAATGTACCTTGCTTTTTTTTCCTCAGTGCTCTGTAATTTCCTCACTTTGGTGAAAATATATTATAGCTCAACAAGAATTGTCACATTGCACTGAGCCACATATACATATATGACATCTAAATACAGGAGAGCAAAACGAACTGAGGCATCTTTCTGTTCTGTTCTGTTCCCCTTGTTGTATCCAAGATACCAACAGTCAAAGGAAAGGCAAACACAACATGTCAGCACATCAGCACCGAGGAGGAGTGGCCAGTGTTCAGCTGGCAGTGATGGTTATATGGTGGAGATAATTGTCTCAAGAAGCTACAAATTTCACATCAAAATCAAAGAGATAAATTTAAATCACTTTCAGAGATGTTCTAGATGTCAGAGCATACATGGAATTACTTCCTTAGACAGAACTTGCTTGTAGCCATATGGAAAACGTATTTTAAGTCAGTCTGAAAGACAGTTCATAGCTGACCAAAGCCCAGGTCTCTGGCCTTTCATTGCCCTGTAGTTCTTCCCTTTCTTTCAGCTTATTCTATCCTTTAAGTACAGCAACAGATAGTCGATTAACCCTCCCAGCATAGCTGTGCCTGGGAACAAATGATTGTTTCTAAATGCCTGTGAACTGCTTACACTCTTCATTAATTGAGTCAATTGACAGTGAATTTGCTCTTTTTATAACATCAGGATAAACTTTTCCATGCTGGGATGTGCAGGAAGATGTATATATCCATTAAGATTTTTAGTACTTCATAGGTTTTAATTAATACAAATCTTTTGTTTAAAAAAAAAAAAAAAAAAAGTGAAAATTTCTTTTAAAAATCTAGAAAGCATGTATGCTTGAGGAAATAACAAATGGTTAAGCTCATTATTTGACTTCACATGCATTTCCCATAGTAAATCATTGTTAGCAGATGTTTTTTACCAGCTGATAAAGTTAGAAAGTACAATTTACATTTAAACAAAACACTATTCACAGATAGATCTGCATTTGGCTTTTTACAGAAAATGGAAATGGGGAGGGTGGGAGGACAGGAACACTGAACTGTTTAATGTCATTTGGCTTTCTGCAGCAAAGGATTGCGTCATTGAAAAGAATGTCTCTACACTTAGTTTGAGTAAACTATATGTGGCATTAAATAGTTTGCACTGTACAAAACTTCATGTTCATTGATGTCACTTTTTAAAAAGGGTCTTTACACTACATTCTTGGAAAAAAAATAGCTATAAAACCTCCACTCTCATTGGGTTTACAAAACCAGAGGATCTTAGTTTCGGAAATATGCATTTACCAGTAGATTATAAATATTAAAGTTGTGATTTGATACACCATGAATTTAACAACAGAATGTCAAATCTTGTTCTAACAAACACTGCTAACTATATGTTAATGTGATTATATGTTAGAAGGGTATGTTTCGTCTTCAGAGTCATTCATAATTCAACAAGAAGTAGTCATAAATGGCAACCAATTTTCTTGTCTACATTTATTTCTAAATTTTATAATACAACAAAACTTCCTTTAAAAATATAATGGAAGTAACTATTGCTAGTGGTAGGTTAAAACGATAAAACAAAAAGTAAGATGCATAGTATTATTGAAAAAGGCTTCAAAAATTTGCAATTATTAGATTCCTTTGTCATTAATAAATAGCTTCTTAGCAGAATAGCTTGGCAACAACTAAACAGAAGGAAGAAAAATCTGTCCTGACTGGATATAGGTGTGGGACTTTATTCTGTAGGCAATATATGTAATATTCCAGAACTTTTTACAAACTTTTTTTTTTTTTTTTTTTAAATACTGTTTCTTCTCTGATGTAATCTCAAGAGAAGGACACATTACAGCATGTGAATATTCTTTCTCTTAACATAACACGCTAGGTGTTATCTTTGCAGGTTTTCATGTTGTAATTGCACTGAATTAGTTCCTTGTGTTCTGTAGGAATAGTTTCTCTAAAAGTTTCAGTAATCAGAAGCTGATAGACAAAGACACATGTACATTTACTGAGCGCAGGTGACCCACTGCTAGCAGGGGCCTCCCTGAATTCAGGCCAGGTCTGCCCTGTGCCAGATGTAGCCAGTTCCAGCAGGCTCTAATGGCCCCACAGCAGGGCATGGCTGTGCCCTGCAGCTGTGTGCACACATCTCTGGGAAAGTGGGTTTTAAAAAGGGCAGTAAATACTGAAAAAAAGGAACAGCAAGACCAGAGAAGGACATGCTCTGTGGAGGAGCTCAAAGGCACTTTGGAAGACCTAGAGCAGAGGAAATGGCTCAAGAAGAGAAAGACAAAGAAAACAACAGTCCAACAAAATCAAAAATCCAACAGCAACAGCAAAAACAAAACAAAACAAAACAAACAAAAACAGAGAGGAACAAGGAGTAGCAGAAATACACCACTTTGTCCTAAGCTTGACCCTCACCAAAGGGACTGAGCATAACTTGTGGCAGATACAAGGGAAGTGGAGGCTGGTATGGAGTGAAGTTGAATCACACGGAAGGAATGATGTGTTCAATAAATTGTTTGTCTTCCTTTCTACCACGCGAATCAGTAATGAAATGTTTTGTATTAAGTTAAATTTCCCAAGTCAGATCTGTTTTGCCCATGACAACAACTGGCGAGTAATTTCCCTGTCTGTGATGGTCCTCTCACTCGATGTTGCTGAGAAGTGCCTGATTCCACCTTCCTATTCCCACTGCCCCAGTGTTTGTCCACATGGTTGAGATCTAGCTGGGGCCTCTCTTCTCCAGGCTGAACAGTCACAGCTCTTTCAGCCTCTCCTCACAGAAGAGATGCTGCAGTCCCTTGATCATCTTTGGTGCCCTTTGATGAACTCACTCCAGTCATGTTTCTCTTGTGCTGAGGAGACTCAAATTAGACTCACTGCACCAGGTGTGGCCTCACCAGGGCTGGGTAGAGGGGAAGGATCACCTCCCTTGACCTGCAAGAAACCCTCCTTGTGTTGCAGCCTGGAATATTGTTAGCCTTCCTAGCCGAAGAGGGACATTGCTGGCTTATGTTCAACTTCGTGTCTGCCAGGACCCCTAGGGTCTTCTTTGCAAAGCTACTTTCCAGACAGACACAGCTGTACTGTGGGGAACTGTATAGTTTTGGTAGCATTCTTTAAAGCGTTTATGACAGTTCCTACAATGTCTTTGCTGCAGATATTTCCATTTCTTCCTTAGGAGAATATTACCTAGAATAGACAAGTTTAAAAATTATTTTGATTGGAGCTACACTACAACATTTCAGTGAATAGTTCTTTCTTAGATCCAGGAAGCTGAGATAAAGGTGGATAGGGTGGTGGGAGGAAAGGGAATAGTAGCTTCTTTTTCAAGTTAGTAGTGTTGGATGTCAGTTGCTCAGCTGGCTAAGCAGTCTGTAGTCCAAGTTAGACCCACAGGTTCTTTTCATAGCCTTCAGAGTTCTAGCCACTGTGGTCTGTGGAGTCCAAGGTGTGATTCAGCTCATCCTTAGTGAGACATCTATATGTGGGCAGACATTTTGCACACTGGAGCCTATTTAATTTCACTGGCTATAAACAGCCTCACTTGCTTAAGTATCTGCACTAGAAAGGAAAATAAAACTGAATGAAATTACTCACTGCAGTTAAAAACCCATAACAGACTACCAAGCATATGTGAGAAACTTGAGACTTGCACTTATTTGAGATAAGAACCTAAGCCGCTTCACTGATTGCAGGAGCAAAAGGTCAAAAATTGAATGTCTTGAATGTTACATTATTTCATACTTCTTCAGTGATGTTACATTTGAATTCTCGCATGCCAGTGAAACAGATCCTAGGTATTAGGTTTTCTTTGGGCCTAATTTAAATTCATCTACATCTTAGCATAAATAGAACATTTTGTTTCTCCCCTTCTCTTATTTCATAATGTAAAAAAAAATACACTATAACATGTTATATATTTTGTTAATATTATGTTGTCATTACATACTTCTGATACTTCTAATTCAAATCAAGCCAAAAGGGTGAGCTCAGGGTTACTATAGAAGTTTAAAGGTTGTTTATCTCAAACTAAGTTTTGAGCTGGTTTTACACCTATAAAGAAATTTCCTGTAACCTAGAAATTGATCACTGGTTAGTTTAGAATTCAAGATTTCTATCTTTTCCTTGGCACCATTGATCAGGTAAAAGATATGTGGATCTCATACCACATACGAATGATCTACATCTCTGTACATAGCTACAGTATTCTTCAGTCCGCAGGTCCAATTTAAAGCCATTATTAAAATCAGCAATAAGAACATTTAACCATAACGAAGGTCCACAAAGCTCCATATGTGTTTGGACAGCTAGAGCAAAGATTGTACAACGAAGGTCATCAAAATAAATCACAGTTGGTATTAAACAGTAGGTATTAATTAGTCACCTTGATTAATGACTGTATGAGACAGTGAATGCTCTAACAATTTCAGAAATTCTGTGTTATTCAGTGTTAGCATCAACATTGTTTTCTCTTGTCTCTGAAAATTCATTTAAATCCACAGAATATATATATTAATTTTGGCTTTGGCAGTGTGTCGGTTTTTACAGAATCAGTTTTCTTCTATTAGCAGTAGGCTCAGTAGACCAAATGTGTAATATTCTGCTTGTCTGCTATGCTAAATGTTTGGTCTAGGGGCCTAACATCCACACTAAATGCATTTAGGAGGTGAGGAGCAGGAATATTCCATAGCTAATGGAATACAGAACCTCAGAGGACCAGTCCTGTGGCCTGATTGCCCATTAGCCATGGTGATACCTCTTCAGGTTTAACTTCATCCTACAAAAATCTAGCTTGTGCACTCTGAGACCACCCAGCAGTGTGAACCACAGTGGCTAGAGGGTTTGTTTCAAGAACAAAAGTTTCAAACTAATACACTAGTGTGGATGTACCTGATGTAATCACACGAGAATAAGTAACAAAGTAGGAACAGAGTCATACAGACCTTTGGAAACTGTAATAAATATTTTTTGTTTAAATAGTAGAGGAATTCAGAGGTCAAGCATAAATTTGTTTTTAAAATCTGTGGCAAGTGAGAAATGGAATGTACTGAATACAATGACTAGTGGCAGGGTTTATGATAACCTGTTGAAGGTTACAGGGATCAAGCCACATGATCCAGTCAAAAAAGAAGGCATGTCCAGTAGCAGCAAGGAAAGCACTAATACCCCATGATCGGGAATACCATATGCCAGACATCTGTTCTGGTTCCTGCAATTTAAACAAAATACCAACAGGCACTGCAGAAAATACTGCAAGACTTTGCCTTGTTTAGAATAACAGGTGTCTGCTCAGAAAACGATTGCTCTGTATATCTTAAGGACAAATTGCAGGAAGGGTGATGAACAGTTGAAGATTATATGCATTTCAGTGTGAACTCTAATAATATTAACATATTTGTAAATTTGACTACATTCTAGTAATATTTTTGCTACTTTTTGTTGTAGAAATTAAGCTAACTCTTCAAGACTGAGAGGGTATATATTTTTCCGGTATTTCTCCTCTGTTGAGAATAATAACAAAATACCTCTGTCAAAGATGTTTGGGGAGGTGACAAGTTGTCATTATTGAAAGATCAGAAAATCGGCATTCAACGTCCATTATGATAGGCAGGAAGTCTTTCAGAAAATCTCTTGGCAATAGTTTGCAAAAACATCTGTGTTCTACAGGGTAGAACAGTACAACATAACAAGTAGGGATTTCTTCCTGGGGGAAAAAAAAAAAAAAAATCTTAAAATGACTACTTCTACTTGCAACTTTTCTTGAAGTCCTTAACCTTATGATTATGACAATTCAGGTAATGAGAAGATACTCAAGTCACTACAGGCACAGTATCATTTTGAGTGAAGCAGACATATGAACTCCAAACACACCTCTAGTTTGCATCAAAATGGTTTACANAAAAAAAAAAAAAAAAAAAAAAAAAAAACTAAGAAATCTGTACATTCAATTCCACATAAAGCTTTTATTCTTTTCCCTCAGAGTAAATGTCCATGGCCTCTATAGGTAAGTTATCTTAATTTCATGCCTTTTTTAATCACTCATATCCAGTAAATTATACTCATGAAACACAGAAATCTGATGAAGTAACAGAATAATCAGAATGCAGGGCAAAACATAAGTTACTTGGATATATACCACAAAACTTTTAATATCATAATGAACAAGAAACTAATTGGCAACCACAAGTGGCAGGGCTGAGTTACTTAAGAGGATTAATGGCTGTCTGGTGTGTTATATTGCTGTTAGGAATTACTACAGTACTTTAGAATTGAATAAATTTGGCAGTGAAGGGAAATAACTAGTGGAATACTTAAAAAGGCTTATCCTAGAAAAAGATAGGTAAATTCATTTCTAATTTTTAATCCACATGAAAATCCTGGACTTGAGATATCAGCTCAGACTTGAGTGATTGGATTTGTACTTTTCCAAGGGAAGACTGAGATAAAATGAAGAATGACAGACAAAAAGTTCTGAAGAATATGCAGTGAGATCTGTAAAAAATAGTTGGCAAAGTAAAATAAAGATATAAATGATGTTTAGAAGTTTATCAAACAAACAAAAAAGTCTGTACCAAATAGTGTTTATAGAGAAAGGATTAGATTGAGATGGTTTATTAACTTACTCACCTCTCTCACCTTTTTTTCCAATTAAATCAAGCCCTTTCTCTTGGCACTTTTAAAAACAGCACATGAAATATGTATTTAAACAGTTTAACACAAAGCAGACATCGTTCATTGTGTAGCTCTATTCAATATTGAGCAAGAACATCTGTATATTTACTGTTAACTCATACGACTTATTATGCCTTCATAATTATTTTTGTGTTTGCCCCTTGGCGTCCATTTTCTTAATTAAAAAGAGATAGTATAATTATGGCCTAGCCAACTCAGGCGCATTAGGTGTATATGTAGTAATAGCATCTTCAGCTATGTTTTGTAAAAAGTGTCACTGAGATAGTAAGTATGCAGTTATGCAGTTCTGGACCATAAGCATACATGGGTTTAAGTGATACTATTCTCCTCAATGTTCATAATGCTTTTTTTTTTTTTTTTTTTTTTTTTTTTTTTTTGTTCCTGTCTTTCTTTCTCTGGGTAGACCACAAAGGTGGTCTGCTCCCCAAGGGAAGGTGAAGTGGGAGCCAACGGTAACAGTAAGGCAGGTGGGGCAGACACATCCCTGACAGGAGTGCTGTCATATAGTGCCTAAGCCAGAAGAGCAGAAGGGACCCAATAATGATGACCAGTTTCAGCCAAGAGTCAAGTAAGTGCCAGGTAAGTCCTGGATGATGAGCGAGGTATAAGGTGGAGTCAAAATATCATGTCAGTGGTCAGGATCAGCCAAGCCAAGCAAAGCTGATCCAAGCCTCATGCTGTAGGTCTGGAACCACAGCAATAACATGAACTTAAAAACAGATCCCAAAAGAAGGGTGGAAAAGCTGAATGAGACTTTTCACAGCTGTTTCTCATACAGCAATCTGTTGTAGGATTTCACATGGGAGGGAGGGGAGAGGGGATGAAATTGTGGAGTTTGGTGGTGTTATTGGTGCTGTGATACTTTCTTGTATGATTGAAAGTACAGTTTAAAGCCCAATATTTATTGTAGCCATTCCTTTTTACAGTCAGGTAGGAAAGTAAATCATAGAATCATAGAATCATCTGAGTTGGAAGGGACTTTTAAAGGCTATCTTGTCCAACCCCCCTGCAGTGAACAGGGACACCTACAGCTGGATCAGGTGGCTCAGAGCCCTGTCCAGCCTGACCTTGAAGGTCTCCAGGGATGGGACATCCACCACCTCTCTGGGCAACCTCTTCCAGTACTTCACTGCCCTTATTGTAAAAAACTTTTTCCTTATATCCAGTCTAAATCTCCCCTCTCTCAGTTTGAAACTATTTCCACATGTCCTATCACAACAGACCCTGCTAAAGAGTCTGTCCCCTTCTTTCTTGTAGTCCCCCTTTAGGTACCGAAAGGCTTCTATCAGATCTCCCCGGAGCCTTCTCTTCTCCAGCCTGAACAGCCCCAACTCTCTCAGCCTATCCTCACAGGGGAAGTGTTCCATCCCTTGGATCATATTTGTGGCCCTCCTCTGGACATGCTCCAACAGCTCCATGTCTCACCTGTGCTGAGGACTCCACATCAGGATGCAGCACTTCAGGTGGGGTCTCACCAGTGCAGAGCAGAGGGGCAGGATCCCCTCACTTGCCCTGCTGGCCATGCTGCTTTGGATGCAGCCCAGGATGCAGTTGGCTTTTTGGGCTGTGAGGGCACACTGCTGGCTCATGCCCAGCTTGTCACCCACTAGTACCCTCAAGTCCCTTTTGGCAGGGCTTTGCTTGGTCCTTGCATCTCCCAGCTTGTATAGGTAGTGGGGTTTGCTGCAACCCAGGTGCAAGACCTTGCATTTCGCTTTGTTGAAGCTCATGAGGTTAGGCTGAGCCCGCTGCTCCAGCCTGTCTAGGTCTCTCTGGATGGCATCCCGTCCCTCAGGAGTGCTGACCACACCACACAGCTTGGTGCCATCCACAAACCTTGCTGAGGATGCACTTGATCCCACTGTCAATGTCACTGATGAAGATATTCAAGAGCATCAGTCCCAGAATGGAAAAAATCTCTTGAAAGTTAATAAGAGATAGAAAGGTTCTCGCAAATCTATATATATATATGGAAAATAATTCTTAAAACATCGTAGAAATAAGAATCATGTACAGTAGCTTGGGAAGGTGGGCTGCAGCTACAGTGTATGTTGTTCTTACATTTCATTTATGCAGTTTCTAATGTATTCCAGGCTTTGTTCCTACTTCGAATTTCATGTACTTCGAATATCATATAAACTGTTTATGCATTTCCCATGTTGTTAGGGCAAGGTAGACTCAGGGCTGCATCTCCTGTATATCAGTTCTTCACAAAATAGACATCAGTTTTAGCAAGCAAGAATTATAATTTAACCCACAGATTGGATATTTGAGTGAAATGGGAAAAAGAAAAGTCTTTACCCTAAAAAGCTTTATTTTCAAATTGGCTGGATTTTGTGATAAGAAAAAATTATGGTGATGGTTTAAATCTTGCAAACATAAATCTTGCAATTTCGACAGTTTTTTCTTTGTCGTGTAAGATTTTTCTTCCTGTACAGTCCTGTTGTTTTGCATGGTTCTCTCTGTATCAAATGAAACATTGATTTATGTAGGCTGCACTGTATACTTTAGTATTTTGGGTCTTCCATGGATCAACTGGTCAATTTTGTTCTTCCTGGAGCTGAAGTGTTATGTAACTGAACTGACAGAAGAACTTAAGGGAAATGACTTAACTGCAAAAATGAAAGGGAATAAGAGATTTTGTTTATGTCCAAAGTTTACTTAACATATAGGGCACATAACATTACAGTTTGCAACATACTAAGGGCATATTACTGCCTTTATACTTAAGGATCAGTTCCTATCTGTCCAGGTTTCCAGTTATATAGACATATTTTATATACACAAATTTATAAATTCCATTAAATTATTTCATCCATTGTAAAATGGAAATATGGGAGTGTATTGAGGTACAGCTGTTAGGTGGGAACCAGTTCATGTGAGATGACACCTGTCAAATTTTTGGAAAACATTTCCTGTCTTCACTCTGAGTAACAATCCTGTGATGACATGACTTTAAAAAAAGAACCAGAACATTATTGTTTTTATGATAATAGCTAATTGATCTTGGCTGCTATTTTTGCCAAGCTATTTTAACACTACTTTCCTATGGAAACAATGTTTATGAAATCATGCTATTGTTAGAGCATGCATCCAGTAAATTGTGAACCTGTTTGCCAGTTTCAGTTCGAAAGTGACAAGAGTGGTGCAAATCTCAAACAAACAAACAAAAAAAAAACAATTGTAAGTTTGGGAAACTGGATAGCTATGTGAGAAACAGAAACCTTATTAAGACTCCCACAGTAGGGAAAGGCTGTAGCATGGGCTGACACTGAGGAGTTCAGGTATAATGCAGACAAAGATGTACATGGGGAAAGTTTAACTGAAGTTCATACTATACTAAATTTCAATAAATAAATAAATCCCAAGACAGTTGATTAATGTATCCAAGGTAATTTGTTTTCATTCATTGATAGAATTATATGCTGAGGCAAGTTTTTGCTCTGAATGTTTTTGTTTTTGTTTGACTGATGCTTTGTATTTGTTTATTATATGAATATAATTAATTTTTAATTTTCAAAGATTTTTTGTTTCTCTCCTTTTATTTATTTATTTATTATTATTATTTTTTTTTCCTATCCTATCCCTCAACTTTTCTTGTTTCCTCTGAATATTTCTGAGACAGCTTTATCTTCCTTACGTATGAAAATTTTTCCCCACCCTCTGGGCTACAAGCAACTCTTTTCTGGTTCACTGACTATTATAACTTCCTTGAAGCAGACCTAGGACAGCAGGAGGAAGAAAGAGAGAAAAACTGGCTTATCAAGTTATTGCTTGCTGGGGTTGAGCAGGGTCAGCCACACAGGAAGTATTTTCATAAGTGCGTGGCTTCCCTTTCTGTTTAGTACAGTGCTCCAGATGTTCCACCTCCCCAACACTGAAGAAGTCCACACTTGAAAAAAATAACACCACTGAGATACTTCACATGGGAGTTCAAAGGTGCAGGATCTATTTCTTATTTCATTGTATTGGAATGAAAACAAATAGATCTCTGAGGGCACCATGAGGCCTGACAGCCCTCAGCTGAGACTCATCTGTGCATCTAGAGGCTCCATTTAATCTCAGGCCTGGGCACTCCCACATTGTCTGAGCAATGCTGTGTAACCTGTGCTGCTACCTACTATTCTGCCATTCTGACTGATATTGTTAGAATGAGTGAGGTTATGTTGATTTATGGTGAGTTCTGGCTCTGTCTCCTGACATTTTTAACTGGTCTTCTCAGCTGGACTGTGGACCAAACTCGTTGCTGTTCCTTGTCTGGGATGGCCACTGGGACTTGTTGCTACCAATGCCCCTGCTCACATTCCCTTGGACTGCAGCCTATGGAAGTGTCATTGCCCAGCCTGGAGTCTCTGTCCCAGAGAAGCCTGATTTCTCAGGAAGCAGCAGGAATAGTTTTTCTGAGGAAAATATTTTAAAATTAAGCATATATAAATTAAATACACAAACATACTTTTTTTTTTTTTTTTTTTTTTTTAT
>VXAV01011126.1:31558-43398 GCA_013399715.1 Alectura lathami | reverse complement strand
ATTGACTGCTTTATTTTTTTCTTCTTAGTTGATGCTTGTATAATCACTATACCCTAAAAAAAAGAGAAAAAAATAATCAAAATCAGAAATCCTAAGATAATTACAAAACAATTTCTCCAGTAATCTCTAAGTGTGTTAGCTATTGTGTGTACATGGTGTGTGTGTTTTGTGTGTATGCTTATATCATATTCTCTAGAGAATCAGATTTTTTTGACACTTTTCTGCCCCTTTAGCACCCTTTCCAGTAAAATTTCCAGCTCTATGAAAAGTGTCCCCAAGAGTTCCAGTCTACTTTGTATTAGCACAGTTTCAAACTTCATGGTTTACTGAGAATTCTTAAAGAACTTTCAGATGCGTTTTTAGTTCCATAAGCAGGAGACAATAAATTTTTGTGGGCTACACCAATAAACCATAGCTAACTGTTATCAAGGGCTTTTTGCAAAAAATCCACTGTCATCAGCTACTATGTTAATGGAGTTAATGTTGAATAATTTACAGCAATTGTACTAAATAAAATAAGGGGATATTTTGACCCACTTATGGCTGCACAAACATGGTGAGGTCAACAAACTTGATTCTTGTCGTAATTATTCTGTGGGCATAACCTCCACTCATCCTGGTAGATACATTTTAAATGAGAGTAGCTCTTTAAAGATTTTGCTATCATTGGAGTCTAATTTTTACTGTTTTGATCCGTGTGCAACTCTTAGTAATTAAAGTCTTCCAGGATGTGGCTCAATGAGAAGTGAATGTCTGCTGGATAACTTTGCAGTAACTCTACATTCTGGAGCATTACAAGAGGAGAAACTGCACTGCAGAAAGACTAGCTTAATCAGGATTTTAGAAGAAATGAAGAACTGTGGCTTTTTATCCCCAGAATTCATTCAGCCATGCTTTCTTTACCATCTGTAGTCAAAAGTATTCTTTTATTTACTGTGTAATACCAGATAAATACATTTTGTATAATCATTTCAGTCTTCCTCTCCTGCTGATTGCTCTGTACTTCCATCTATTGGAAGGATGTAAATATTACATTCCTATTTTTGCTTTAAAACCTAGAAGTATTTTTCCGCAGTCACGGAAAGCTTAAAATATGTGTTTGATTAGATCCTGTGTTTTTCTGCTTGATTAGATCCTGTTATTCCCCCTGTCCTCTACAAAGTTTTGTGGAGGCCCAGCTCTGCAGAAGTCAATAGAATTAAGAGGAGGGCAAAGTTTCTCGACATTGTACATTTTCAGTATTCAGGTAATTGACTGTGACAACATGCTTATGATTGGATTTGCTTGTTTGCTTACTCACTTGATTGCTTTTAAAGTGTTTTAAGTACATGAACTTGGGAATTGCAATTAAATAGGGTCAGTTTAATGAATTTTCTGACCTTTGAGAGGCACTTGGTAGAAACACTTTATCTGAGATTTTAGACAGCCGGAAGAAATAGGGGTGGAAGAAGGTTATGAATACATGAGTCTGCAATGCAGATAACAGTGAATCGGAATGAGGGAACAACTAAAAGTATTCCTGAATTCTCCTTGCAATAGTATAGTGTCATTAATAAACTGTGTACTGATGAACAACCAAAAGTTCAGGTAGCAGTATTGGTTTGAATTGATTGCCTAGTTTATCTTATTTTCATTATTTCAAATTGATTTAATTAATAAGTAGTATTACATTAAGAATCCATTTTTTTGAAGCATAACTATGATGATTTTTAAATTGTAGTCTGCAGTATAACAAATGTAATTTTAAAACAAAACCTTTAATCTGTTTTCTTGGATTTAATAAAGGATACTAAAAGTTTGAATAAATTTCTAGGGTCATTTCACAAAATTTGAAAAATCACCTTATTAAGCAATACTGTCATTACTACAAGAAAATGAAAAGCATGGTCAAACCTGTAAACAAGAGTATCAACACAGATGGAGTCTATGAAGTAGTGTTTCCATCAAGGGCGGTAATTACCATTGCACACATCTGTAAAGACAATGACAGCTCGTGTGAAAGTAATATTCTTCAAAAGCAGAATAGCTAACTTGCCTAATGTATTTCAAAGTTATAAAATTAGCTTCTTAAACCAAATTGCATCATAATAAAAGTGGGTATACAGGACTGTAAGAAAGAAAATTATCTTTACAACAGAATTCCAGAAGTGTGTCCAGTGCTTCTGGCTGTTGTGAATACTATTATACTTGCGTATATTGACCAAGACAATTACTCTGATTCTTTGACAGATTAATTCTTAGCATTTTATGCACTTAATACTAAGAAGTTTTGTAACTTCTTAGTTCACTGAAACTGGAAATACTGTTAAATGCAATTAAAACTGGGAAAGTTTTCATAGTACTGGGTTTAATATATTCAGTCTATTATTGTTCCCAAAGGAATAAATATTACTCTATTAATCAGTGTACTTTTCACATACAGTGATTTCTTTTGAAAACAAACAAAAAAAATAAGTAAGGTAAAAAATAGAGCTAAGGGTTTAGTGACACAAGCACACATCTTTAAATATACAGTCACACATGCTGGATGCGGACTACTTACATTTTAGGCCTCCAAATGTGCTCACGGACTCTCTAGTCTTGAGGTTGCTATTTTTTGCTACATTGCTACAAATCCAATGAAATATTTTATCCTTGATAATTAATACAGATTATTAATTAATATTTTCTGTTGATCTTTCTTGCCATTCATTTATTCTATTTTCCCCTCATGTAATAATTTTTAAATTCTCGGGTTAACTGGTGTGTGGGGAGGGGGGGGATCAGAGAATGTTCAGATTGTGATTATTTCTTTTGCAGAAAAAGATTATTTTAATACCAAAATACAAAGACCCTCTTGGATTTTGCTCTGTAGCCATGTTCATAGTCACTAGTTGGCCATGCCGTGGTTGTTCTTACAGGGTTTCCATGTTTCTGTAATTTTAGATTTGTTATTGTTTTACTTTTTCTATCGAAACATCTTTTCAATATTTATAGAGTATTCATTCATTAATCTTCGGCCTCTCACTGGGGAGGTTTTCCGTTGGTGTTGGCTTTGCATAAGGGTTTATAAAATTTTCCTCAACTCTTATAAGTGTCTTCACTGCTCACATGCCACTTGACTGCCAGTCATTGCAATGCCTTTTCCTACAAGCAGAAAGTTATAGTATTTCAACATCTGTCATATGGCATGAGCACCTGTGAGTGATCAAGGTTTAAATGGTGATGCACTATTAATTATTACAAAAAACAGGCTTTCCAGATCATAAGTTCCTTTAAGCCTTTTATATTTTTCAAGCAGCAGTTCTCATTCCTTGGCTTGCTTAGAAACTGGCTGATAAGTCTGCTGCACTGCTGCTGGCAGTAAAACTGCTTCTGGGACCATCCCGGGGCCACGTCGCTGGGGGGCTGGCAAGGCTTCTTTATATCATCCTGAATTATTTTTCTTTCAGTTCATGTTAGTGTCTAAGGAAGTTTTACATGGCTTTATATGTGCAAATAAGTGCACATGTGCAAATAAATCTCTATAAAAATTCTGCTGAGACAGTGCTCAGATGCATGTATAGATCTAATATATTACCTATAAACTATTCCTCCTTTTTTTTTTTTTCTTTTTTACTACAGTACATGAACTAAAGCCATGTAGTCTTCAAATGACAACATAGCTGATGATTTCTTCAATAAGAACATAGCAGATTAATTTCTGAAGTTTTCTTTCCTCAGCATTCAACAGACCTATAAAAGACCCATAGAACACATATCTGTAAAATTTATTTACTTATATTTATTTCCCAAAGAACTCATTCAGTTTGCTCATGAAGATGACTGGAAAGAGAACACATGCCAGATTAACAAAATATTTCTAACAACTAGCAGACAAAAACTAGCAGAAAGCACAATAGAGAGAACTGTATTTTATATTATTTATTTTCAGAACTTGGCCTTCTTAACAAACAGTAATGTAATGTGAAATGCTACTTACAATAAGATGCATGGTACTATAACTATGGAACATCTCAACTGTGTCTTATAGTGGAAATATTTACATTTACAGTATTTTACAATGACATAATTAATTAAATTAAATCAACAAATGAGGCAGTTATTAAACTTGTCCAGAAATATTGTATTGGTAGTGCATAAGAAGATGTTTTAAAGGACACAGTTTCTCTGCTTTTCACACTAATTGTTTCCTGTTTTGTCTGGCTGTCATAGTGCTATCTTCCTATCTATGCAGCAGTGAAATATTACTGTATGTGTAATTCAGATTACATGTGTAGTAGCACTCTTTCCTTTCCTTTCCTTTCCTTTCCTTTCCTTTCCTTTCCTTTCCTTTCCTTTCCTTTCCTTTCCTTTCCTTTCCTTTCCTTTTTCCTGTCCTTTCCTTCTCCGTCTAAAAACTGTGAAATCATAGGTCAAGCAAAGTTTAAAGACTCTGAAAAGTTATTAAAAATTTAAATGATCTGATTTTCCTAATCTTGGCTGGCTGTAACTCCTATGTATACTTTGCTCCCTGACATAGGTTTTCCCTAATTGCATCCTTCCCAGTTGTAAATAAACAATATATTAAACTATTAATTTATTGGAAGTTATTATGTCTTTGGAACTTAAGTAAAATCAAATGTATATCTCCAGCTGTATGGATAATGCTAGCAAGTCATCTACCTTCTTTTTTAAAAGCAGTTACAATTTATTACCAACTTACAGCAAGTGAAGGAGCTTCTTTATAACAATGTTGACTTATGCTGGTTGTAAAAGCCAACAAAACATTTCATTTTAGATGTAAGTTTATAGGGGCTATTATGGATCACTATTGGTAGTGTGAAATCAAGCTTTTCATTTTAAATCTCTGGCACAATTCTTCCAAAGTCTACAACCTAGTGTTGTTTACATTGGACCATTCCTAGCAGTTGCAGACACAACCGTCAACACCATGTAAATTAAGCTAACTTATTTTAACATTAAAGAGGAATTTCTGAAACTAGTCCTACCAGAAATAAATAAATAAATAAATAAATACAGTTCTAAGTCACATCTCAGGGTCTTTCCTAAAGGTTTTGTCAGTTTCTTTGATACTCCCATAACCACAAAAATAGTGATTTAAAAAGCAAAATAAATAGTTTGTTCTCTTCTTGACAAAGTCTGAAATAAAACTGAGACAAAGAAATCTTACCCAGATATGTTCTTAGGTAAATTTGCAGAATTTGACATTGGCTGCTAATGTACTTTTGTAGATACATATGGTACACACACATCTACTAAACCTGTCAGAGTCTCTGCTGCATTGCCTTAATTGTGGCCAGATTTAAAATGATACTCATATGGATATATGTCTAATAAATACAGGCACAAGGAGCTTGTAAGTGGTCCATCCCAAATCCAGCCCACAATACTAGAGTCTTCTCTGTTTTGGTTCAAAACCTGCATATTTATAGCTATAGTCAACTTTGTACTTCATTGGAAGCAAGGACAAGTCTCCTCAAAATTAGTTCAGAGATATCATCTATTTGTACCAGTATTACTGTACAGACACTCCAAGAGAGTACTTGGTAAAACTCAAAAAAGAAAGCTGTCCATTTTAATGGGATCTTTTACATAAAGGTGCAGTTCTTGTATGGAATTGATTCTTTTGAAAAGGGTGGTGGTTTGCTATCCATGTGTCATGGGGACTTGCAGTTTTCTGTAGCTAGATGGAATGAGATGCCTTGAATCTCTGTTCTGCCAAATTCCTACACCCAGTTAGCCCACAGTCCCACCCACCTGTTCACATGCATGCATGATGCTGTTGACTGTCAACCTACCTAGAAAACATTTCCTGATCATGTGATCATTTCAGAGCCTACAGGAACAATTTCTACTGACTATTCACAGGTACCTCATCTGTGTACAGTTTGGTCAGTCATTCAACAGGAACCACCTGAGGGAGTCTCTGGAATGCCCAGGCTCTCCACTGAGGTTTACTCAGTGTCTTGAAAAACACAGTTCATGGCTATCAGCGCAGGTACAGCAGGAGGTGCCTAGGTGAATCTCTGGGATGATCTGACATTCCCACCTGGAGAGATGCTGCAGCATTTAGTCACATTCTTGTGAAAGCGATCAGGAACTGTCAGTGACCCTGTCTCAAGTCAATCTACTGTCTCTTCTATGCAGAGTCTAGCTCGAGCCTTCCTGGCACACCTAAGGAATAAGGTACTCAGGCACAGCCCTGGTACCCAATTACACCACCATCACAGCCACAAATCAAACTTTCAATCTTGTTTTACACTTCAAATAAAGATTCTATATCTCTTTCTATATTGTTCATTATCGGTTCAGCCAACAGAAAGAGAGTCAAGGAGGGTCTCTGGATACTGCATCAGAAACCAGACTTTAGAGTACAACTGTGTGAACAGGAAGAATGATAGAGCACAGGCTTCAGCTTAAATATCATAAAGTCATCGAATCATCAAGGTTGGAAAAGACCTCTAAGATCATCCAGTCCGACCGTCAACCCAACACTACTATGCCCGCTAAATCATGTTCCTAAGTGCCAAATCTACCCGTTTCTTGAATACCTCCAGGGACGGTGACTCCACCACCTCCCCAGGCAGCCTGTTTCACTGCCCTGTTTTGACCCCATTATAGTAATGTTCAAAAAAAGTCATTTAATTCATGAGTTTCATCTGTGCTGAGCATTAATAACTTTATTATTCCCTGGTAGGAATGTTAACATAAGGTGCAGATAACATCATCCTTTCATTTTTGGTTCAGACTGACTAAGAATGTTATGGATATTTTGACACTCATAGAAAGAAAATGCCATGCATAGGAGTTGTATTCAGAGTCAGGCATTTCAAGAAATAAAGTATGATGGACAGAATTCATAAACATTGTTACCTTCCAAATTAGAGATCAAATGTTCTGTTAATAATAAGTCCATCCTACAATGTAGCTAAATGTAGTCACTTTGCTTTGTATGTGCATCCACAACAGCTACTAAAAATATGTAATGACTTTAGAAAATACAACAGGGTTTAAGCACAATTATATAACTAAAGAATATCAAATTTAAAACATTATAGTTCATCTAATAACCTCATAGAATTTGGAATTAAATTATCCATAGAAAAAAAAAATAATGTGTTCCATCAAAATAATTTTAATGTGTAAAGCAAAGCAAATGTCCTACGTATTTCCTTGTATATGATCAAAACCAATTACACAAAAGCAAACCAAGTTTCCATATGGAACCATTTTTAATGCATTCCCATTGGCATAAATGAGGCTAGAAATAGCAGAAATAGCATGTAATTCAATAGCTCAAAGGCCAGGGTTATACACTTGGGGACTAATAACAGTTTCTAGTAGAACTTGAGAGCTTATCATTTGGAGACAGAGGAGAGAAACTTGAGAGTATTTGTTGATCACAAGATGATCATTAGCCACCAATGTGCTATGTCTGGAAAAAATGCAAATTTGATCTTAACACCCATCAAGCAAATGTTTTTTCAGAGCAGTGATAAGGAAATGTGTGTATCACTGTACAAGACATTAGTGAGGTCAGATGTGGAATATTACTCTAGCTCCTGTGTGCTGAAACTCTTCCCCAGCCATGTCCTCCTGTTCCCACTTGTACGAGAACAAACTCTTTAACAGAGAGCCGTATGACAGGTCTAGGTTCACTGACATCAAAATCCTTAAACTGAAAAGACTTTGAAGCATTTTACAGGACTGATCAGAGGGATGAAGATGAAGTAACAGAGAATAATTTTCTCCTGGGGGAGCTGGCAGCCTGTGGCATGGACACGTTCACACTTTGCTGGATAAAAAAATGGCTGGAGGCCAAGAGAATGGTGGTGAATGGAGTCAAATCCAGCTGGCGTCTGGTCGCAAGTGGTGTTTCCCAGGTGTTGGTACTGGGGCCTGTCCTGTTTAATATCTTTATTGACAATGAGGATGAGGGGATTGAGTGCACCCATAGTAAGTTTGCAGATGACACCAAGTTGGGAGGAAGTGTCAATCTGCCTGAGCATAGGAAGGCCCTTCAGACAGGCTGGATTGCTGAGCTGAGGCCAATGGGATGAGGTTCAACAAGACCACGAGCCGGGTCCTGCACTTTGACCACAAGAACCCCAGGCAATGCTACAGGCTGGGAGACTTGAAGACTGTGCCGAGGAAAAGGACCTGGGGGTGCTGGTGGATTCTCTGCTGAGCATGAGCCAGCAGTGCGCCCAGGTGGCCGAGAAGGCCAATGGCACCCTGGCCTACGTCAGGAATAGTATGACCAGCAGGAGCAGGGAGGCTATTGTTCCCCTGTTCTGAGCTCTGGTGAGGCCGCATCTTGACTACTGTGCTCAGTTTTGAGCCCCTCACTACAACAGAGACGTTGAGGCCCTGAAGCACGTCCAGAGAAGGGCAACTAAGCTGGTGAGGAGTCTGGAGCACAAGTATTATGAGGAGTGGCCGAGGGAGCTGGGCTTGTTTAGTCTGGAGAAAAGGAGGCTAAGGAGAGACCTTTTTGCTCTCTACAACTACCTGAAAGGAGGTTGTCATGAAGGGGGGCTTTGTCTTCTTGTCCTGGGTAGCTAGCCATAGGACTAGAGGGAATGGCCTCAAGCTGCTCCAGGAGAGGCTGAGGTTGGATGTTAGGAAACAATTATTCTCCGAGAGAGTGGTCAGGTACTGGAACAGGCTGCCCAGGGAGGTGGTAGAGTCTCCTTCCCTGGAGGTGTTCAAGGTATATCTGGATGTGTAACTGAGGGATGTGGTTTAGTGGGTAATCTTGGTGGTAGGTAGGCAGTTGGACTAGATGATCTTGGAGGTTTTTTCCAACCTTGATGATTCTATGATTCTATGATTCTAATTTCAGTGCAAAGTTAATTAGCTTTTAATTCTCCTGTGGGAAAGACGAAGAAAGACAAGGAAGGAGTTGAAACATTTTCCTTACAGCTTTATACATCTAAGCAGATTATGGCACTGTAATCTCAGGTGGAATGAGACTGCAGGGACACTGCATGACAGTTACTGCAATTGTCTTCATTTATACTCAAAAATATTGTGAGGAAATTTTCTTAACTCATGAGAGACTTTGATGTGGGACTCTCCCTGGTGTGAGAGAAATACAATCACTTCAGAATAAGAATTATGACAGAGCACGTACACAGACTTATCACTGAAGAACATAGCAGACAGTACATACAGACTGTCCAAAGCTCAGGTATTCTGAGCTCAGGTATTCAGGTATTTCTATGGCACATACTCATAGTAGTATTAGTTCAGAGGAAAAATATTTGGAAGTCAAAAAAATAAAAGCAAAGAAAATAAATTCCCAGGATATGGTCAACACTACAGAATCTATAGGAAGACAAAGGCAAATAGCTGTTTTCCCAGATTCAAGTGATGAACAGCACTACGTGTAATAACAGAGCAGGAATTTTCAACAGGGAAGACATTGCTGAATCTCACATTTTGGGGATGCAAAGACTGCTGCTGTACACAGTGGTAGAGTTGTAGTATCATGGAATGGCTTGATTTGGAAGGGACTTTAAAGATCATCTAGTTCCAACTCCCCTGCCATGAGCACAGTGGCCACTCACTAGATCAGGTTGCCTAGGGCCCCATTCAACCTGGTCTTGAATGCCTCCAGGGACAAGGAATCCTCAGCTTCTCTGGGCAACTTGTTCCAGTGCCTAACCACCCTAAAACAGGTGGACTGCTTTTTATTTAACTATTAGAGCCTTCAAGTACCTGAAGGGGGCCTACAGGAGAGCTGAGGAGAGACTCTTTAGAAGGGTGTGTAACTACAGGATGAGGGATAATAGCTATAAACTGGAAGAGGGGAGATTTAGGCTAGATATTTGGAAGAATTTCCTTCCTGTGAGGGTGGTGAGACACTGGAACAGGTTGCCTAGAGAGGCTGTGGATGCCGCCTCCCTGGCAGTGTTCAAGGCCAGGCTGGATGGGGTCTGAGCATCCTGGTCTAGTGGGAGGTGTCCTTGCCTATAGTAGGGGGGCTGGAATGAGATGATCTTTAAGGTCCCTTCCAACCCAAACCATTCTATGATTCTACGCTGAAGCTAGGAGTTATATAGTAAAAATAGATACCCATATGAATTCAAGGAAGTGAAGATACCAGGAGCCCTACCTAAAAAAAAACTATGATAAAGATACTGAAATTATATTTTTCAGGCTGTGAAGAATTCAGTGAGAAGTACACATCTTCTTTAAGACAGTACTGATATTTCTAGGAAATGCACATGATAGCAGCTATAATTTTCTGAGGCATAATTGAACTGATTCACCATTTGAGAATCTGAGCACACCATTTGTGAATCTTCCTCTGACAACCCACAGAGAGATGAGAAGCCCAAGTTGCCACTAAAGACAAGAAATAGAATGATCTTTTTCTGGCACTGTCAGTCCAGCTTAGTACAGCTTGTAGTCTGATACAGTTGTTAATAGAGTTGAAAGTGAAAAGTTGCTTGCCGTGAAGTATATTATAGAATAGAAAAACAGAGGGCAGTCTTAAACACACAGATAAAGTCAGTAGTAATTAATAGAAAAGCAACCTGTGTAAGGAGTGAGCACGGTTTTACTGCATATCTAATAAGAAAGGCCGCTTTCGGCTCTTGACATGCGCAAGACATAGACTTTCTAGCATAATACCTCTAATGATAGCAGCAGCTGCAGAATTGTCTCCATTCTTATCTTTCCCATGTATATAGCAGCATTCTTCCGTCTTTATGCCCCATACACAGTCAGCAGGACAACCGAAAATCTTTTCCCTTTTTTTCTGCTGAATGACTTATTGTTTGCAATATTTCTTTATTTTGTTTTCCTGGAAAGAGGGACATAGGTGTTCAAAATCCCTTCATTAAGAAAGGGGTATTTGGAAGTCCAGAAGCACACCTACAGTAAGAAAAGTTAAAAGTTATTCCATTTACTACATATGTCACATTTGCATAATAGAATTCCAGATCAAGCAGTTAAAAAGACAGATTCTTTTAAAATTAATTTATTGTACTTGATATGATTTTTGTTGCTCTATGAATTTTTTCAACTTGGGCAGTAAGCAATCAATAGCTATAATGTTTTCTTGTGCTGCAAGGTTTGGCTAAGTGGAAGAAAATTTATTACAAAAGTACACAAGGGATCATGACAAGAAAGAGGGTCTCCAGCTGACTTCAAATATATCATGACATGTAGGAGTGCACGTTTCAATGACCAATACTAAAACAATATTTCTTTCTGATAAAGCCAATCTACTTTATTATGGTAACCTCATATGTGCATTGCTGCAGTCTGTACAATATTACTTTGAGACTCTTAGGTGAAATGGTATTTGTAAAGTGCTTTACAAATACACTAAGAGTCAATTAAATTCACATTTCAGCTGAATAAAACAACTAAAAAACTCTGTTATGCTTTGGCTTATTGGTGTGGTCCCCTCCAACCCAAGCCAATCTATGATTCTGTGATTCTATAATCCTTGATTTGTAAAAATCAGTCTATATCAGTTTCAAATAGCGAAATGGCTTTCTTTCCATATTCTTGTATTCTGCTTATAATCATTGCTCAAAAGACCACAAGAAAAATTATCTGAATGCCAGAAATGATCATTTAGATGGAAATGGTCTCTGGTCTTTTGCCAAACATTTGGAAAGATTAATAAAATCATTAATATTGTACTCTACTGGAAAAGTGGGTATTGTTATCTCAGATTACAAACTTACCTTAGTCATAAACTTAGATTCTAAGTTCTAAATAAGAACAAAGTTTATTGGAGATTTTGAAATAAAAATAAATGATCCGACAAGGAAAGAAGAATTTATTGGACTGAACTTGAACAAATGCTTCAGCTTTGGCTTGATACTTAGACTGTA
>VXAV01011126.1:9479-31521 GCA_013399715.1 Alectura lathami | reverse complement strand
CTTAGACTGTAAAATAAGGAGTTTGTTTATATAAAACAGAATGAAATGTAAAACGAGGGACTAATATTCTGCATAATATATGCAAATACACTTTCAAGACTTGGTATTTCTTTATATCTACTCGATATCTGCAAGGCATACTTTTAGGGTAATTAAAATCATAGATGAAAGAGTCCTATCAAGTTATCATGTAGGTCATCTTGTCACTAATGAAGAATTGTTCCTGAACACATTTTGTTCTCTAATGCTTTGTTCACTTTGATTTTAAGTACTCAGAGACATGAGCAGTTGTTCTACATGTGAGCAAATCTCACTGCCCAGAAATGTTTACTACTATTCACCTAATTTTTTTTTTTTAGTTAATGTCTGTTTGGTAAAGCTGAATATCTGTTCACATCTCTTGTGGTTAAATATTAGAAAGTGAAGGTTGAGCATAACGCTGGTGAAATATTNAAATATTAATAATAATAATTGGCATAATGATTTGTAATTTTAGCTCCATGTGTGTATTCTCTTTTGCCCATAATGAAATGTTTAGTGTAATGTCTAAGAGTAATGGAGAAAACAAACATACTTTGAGAAAGACAAAATCAAATAATTACCTGTAATCACATGGGAAGAACAAATTAGGAAGCTACAGTCATACTGAGTTTTTCAAAAAACAAATGCAAGACATACTAATTTCAGTTCCGTCTATTAGAGGACAGTAAGCCTTGTAGATTGAGGAGGAGAAATCGTTGTCATATAGTTTTACTATGGTAAGACTTCTTAGACTGTTATTTTAAAGAGTCATGAGTTTCAAGAAATTTGTGGACTAACTGGAGAAATTTCACATTAGAACAATTAGAATGACTTGAAATTTAGAAAATAATGAATACTGGTATGAACTGCAGTTGGTAGTCTTTAGAGGGAAAGACTGTGTGGGACATGGTAATATTGTGATAAAAGGTGATTTAGAGGGAAATATTCACATCTTCCTTCTGGTTATATAATCTGAAAATAATTATCTAATACATTAAAGATGTGACTATAAGAAGCATCTGTGAACAGAATACCTAAATGTCTCTGGCTGGGGTGGACATTCTGAGGGGTGTAGGTGGGAATGAGAATGCTTTGGAATTAGTCATAGAAAGACAATGAAATCTGCAGGTGTTTACAAACATTTTGTGAATATCCAATGTTGCATTTTATCTGTTTTATTGATTCCGTGTGATAGTTCAGAGATTGTTAGGTAGTTACATTTCATTGATATTAAATCAATAGACCGCTTAAACCCTGATTTGGTTTAAATAATTAGTTCAGTAATTTATCATAGAATCATAGAATCATCCAAGCTGGAAGAGACCTTTAAAGGCCATCTAGTCCAGCTCCCCTGCAGTTAACAGGGACATCTACAGCTGGATCAGGGTGCTCAGAGCCATGTCGAGCCTGACCTTGAAGGTCTCCAGGGGTGGAGCATCCCAGTGACTGATGCTACATTAGAAAAGCAGTCATCTGCTGTGGCTCAAAGAGAAAGCACCAGTTTTTCATGAAGAAGAGATTAAATTTTGACTAGTAGGAAAATCCTTCCAAAAGTAAAGGTAATCAAAAACTGGAATGGGCGCTATCTAAACGGGTGTAGAAAACTGTAATCACTGGAAGTGTTTTTAAAAGGATTGGAAAATTTCTAAGAACAGATGGGATAAATGTATCAGTAGTAACACAGAAGTAGTTAAACTGTCTTCAGAATTGGAAGAAATTCCAAGTTCAGAGACAAAAGAATTTGTAAATTATGTGTAGTAATGCATTCATTTAGCTTACTTTAGCTTATACATTCAGATAAACATATTAAACGAAAATAAACAGAGTTGGGAAATGGCTAATATAATGATGGAAATCAACAGAAGAAGGAGTAGCAAAAAGAATCAGTTTAGAAAAATTGGGGCTATAAAAGTATACTTTGATCCAGTTTCATTTCTTTTGGTATAATCAACATTATGGAATAATATCCTATCAGTTCAGTATCTCATTTTACAATATATTACCAGAAGAGCAGACTGTCATCATCTGCTTAATGCCTGCATCATTAACTTGATGGACTGAATAAAGAACTATTGGTGAACAACTAGATTCATTAAAAAGATGTTTTAACATATTTTCATTTGCTGCAAAGCTGAAGACTATTTCTGGGTGCTATATTGTCACTGTATATATGAATGATAGTAAAAATAACAAACATTTCTAGTACAGCTGTTTATTCCATACTGATAAAATACTCTGTGAAAAGATCATGATCTGGGGTATTATCCATTTTGACTGAACAAATCTCAGTCCTGTGAGATGTTTCTAGAATCAATGTTTATCCAGACAGAATAGTTATGAAGCACAGCAAGGTAACAATATTTAATGCCATTCCCCATCATGGATGAGAATTCGTAATCTAAGGGACTTTGTTAAACTAACCTTAGCTGATATTGTTCTTATAATTGGAATTTCTAATAAAACAATTAAAAATAGAGTCAAGTAACTAAATACAATCAGTACAGAATAATAGTAATAGCAGTACATAGCAATAGTAGTAGTAATTAACAGAAATATATATGCCTTAATTATAGTAAAAATGAATATACTCTTTTCTTGGTCACTCTATAGAGTAGTTTATTCTAGTTGCACTGCACCTTAAACTTCTTCTGAACATTTTGGTTTTGCTACCTTTTTACATGCTTTCATGTTCTTAATTTTCTGGTAAATATTATACTTACACATTTGTGACACATTAAAATTTTGCAGTTTTCCTTCATAAGGGTTTCTTCTTCTGTCCATTGGCTTTCTTTTTTTTTAACTTCTGTGAGAAAATTGCTCATGGCTTGGTCTGAACTAGTGCCTTAAATCATGTCTCTTCTTCCTTCAATGACAGAATGAAAACCAAAACATTAGCCTATGTAACTTTAGCCCTAATTTGCCTCTAAAACCTGTGGTCTTAACTTTTCCCTTGCCTGGCGTCATCTACCTCTGATTTATCACTGGCCTAGCATTAACACAATCAACATACATCTACGAAATTAGCTCATACAGTGAACTAATCCAAATGCTATTTTATTATTATTATTAATATTATTTTCAATTGTTAGGTTATCTGTAGAGGAAGAGGGCTAGTTTCTGCTGCGACAATGTCCATGGTCTTACTTTGCTGTCATCATCTACCCAAATAAATGATTAAATTTCATTCAAAGAAATAATTCTGCATACATTATATATCAAGTATAATTATTTAAAATGAGATAGCACTTTAAAAAATGTGAAAGTAAAAAATAACTGCAAAAGTTTTATGTAATATATAACTCCTAAAGGCTAGCATTATTTCAAATGTATACTAAGCAGTTTTTGGGTATGGGTTATTATAGCTACTTTTCAAAAAACATCTGGCAGACCACAGTAATCCCTAATTTTACTATGCCACCTTCTTTGAAACTGCAGAGGATTTCTTTTCCTGTTTTCCTGAAAGTAGAGTGGAGACATATTGCAGTTTGCCTACATGACATGGGGGCTGTTCACTTTTCTGCTGAAACCCGAGCTGAGTAACAGCAAGTGAGATAGCAGGGAAGTGCTATAGTATGATCAGTAAAATTATTTGTATTTTCAAATAATTATTACTTATAGTATGGCAGAAATTTAATTTTAATTTGAAGAAGTCATAACGTCCAGACTAGGATAGAACTACTTGCAGCCAAGCTACAAATTTTGGTGGATAAATACATTCAAAATAACAAAATATTTCAAAATGAGTGGGAAAAGGATGGAGTATTGTGGGATGGTTAATAGTGTAAAGCAGGTGTTGAATTATCTTTAGATCCAAAGTGTCTCTAAATAATTTTAAATACCTGCTTTTGGTAGATGCTCAAAACTCAGACATGTCTGATATTTTGGACTGTGTACAGTTTATGAAAATTTTATAGAATGCTTCAGTCTGAGGGAACACATTTTGATATTTATAGCATGTTGCTGTATGTCCTGGTACTTTATGTCCAAACAGATTATTTTCCACCAGATGACATGCACAAATAGAGCAATGTGGTGTATTTAATTTGTTATGAAGCACCAATCATCACTGCCAGCAGCATTATGGGGAAATGCTTCGGCTTAATCATATAGATTTCTGGGTTTAGAGACCTTGGAGTTTAGAAACTATGTTTTTATGGAGTGTCTTCATTGATTTAATTGTGAGAAATATAATTTATTTGCATTAGATAACATATACAGCGATTCCAGCATACCGGATGTTAAAGTTATTATCTATTGAAGCAAATTTTTGTAAGAAGGACCAGTGTGTTTCTAGGAAATATGATGGTGAACACCATTTTCTTTGGGTAGTTGTCAGACAAGGGAAAAACAAAACGTTTCTGTTGCTTGCAGACAATTTCCAAAGATGTTGACTTCAATGCCTGAAGAGGCATGTTTTCATTTGCAGAGCAAATGTGTGTGATGATGAGAATACTTTTGAATAGAAAGCATTATTAGGTGAAAAGAAAGTATAGAAAGTATTATTATCAGCCCAGAAGGCCAACCACATCCTGGGCTGCATCAAGAGAAGCATGACCAGCGGGGCTAGGGAGGTGATCCTGCCCCTCTGCTCTCGTGAGACCCCACCAGGAGCACTGCGTCTAGGTCTGGGGCCCCCAACACAGGAAGGATGTGGAGTTGTTGGAGGGGGTCCAGAGGAGGGCCATGACAATGATCAGAGATTTGGAGCACATCCCCTACAAAGGCAGGCTGAGAGAATTGGGGTTGTTCAGCCTGGAGAAGAGAAGGCTCCGGTGGGACATGATAGCAGCCTTCCAGTGCCTGAAGGGGGCCTATTGGAGAGCTGGGGAAGGACCCTTTAGAAGGCCATGTAGCAACAGGACGAGGGGGAATGGCCATAAACTGGAAGAGGGAAGATTTAGACTAGATATTAGGAAGAAATTCCTTCCTGTGAGGGTGGTGAGACACTGGAACATGTTGCCCAGAGAGGCTGTGGATGCCCCCTCCCTGGAAGTGTTCAAGGCGACGCTGGATGGGGCTCTGAGCAACCTGGTCTAGTGGGAGGTGTCCCTGCCCATGGCAGGAGATTTGGAACTGGATGATCTGTAAGGTCCCTTCCAACCCAAACCATTCTGTGATTTTATGATTTTATAAAATACACGTAGGAGGCATTTTTCTCTAATATTAGAATGGTAGAAAAAGGAGTATGAAACAGATGAGAGAGGAAACAATGTACATTAAGTTTTATAACTCCTATGCATAGTATAAGGAAGCCTCAGTTCTTCCCCTCACAGTGGTAGTGTTTACAACCACTACTAAGGGGAACCCCAGGCTCCTCTTTCTTCTCCTGGTATATGCAGATGGGGTTCAGCATACATTTATGGACTTCTGTGTCATATAATAGCATCTTGCTGTGGGTTCCACTGGATTAACTCCCATTTATTATTGCTTCATAACACTGCTACTTGTTCTTCAGATAGTTTTTGACTTTCAGCTCTTTCTTACTTTGGCATTAATATTCTCTCAAACCCCACCAGCCAGCTGGGTGCATAGTAATACTTCCATGGATACAGGTTGCCAGCTAGCACCAATCTAGCTTTTCCTGTCATTCTATTTTTATTTTCTAAAAGCATCTTTCTCTTTTCAAAGTGGATTGGTTATTTTAAAATTCTATTTATCTTTTTAGTACTCATCAGTTTTAATAATATTCATTAAAAAAAGTAAAAATCCTAGTAACTGTCATAATCTCTGCCTTTTTTCTTTCATTTCACCTTCTAATTTTCCTGCTGCTTCACTTTTTTTTTTTGTTTTGTTTTGTTTTTTTAATTGTTGCCAAAGAGACAGGTCATTCTTACATAATTTAACACTTATTATATTTTGAACTGGAATCTCTTTGATTGTCTTTAAATAGTTATAAAGGCTAATGAGTGCTGAATATAAAATAGGAATATCTACATTTAAAAGCTCTTATATTTCAGGATAAACTATTTCCAAATAATGAGTAAAGAATTGAATTAATAAGACCAAAAAATGTCTGACTTCTAAGATGCCTGGTATTGTCAAATGATAAAGAAATATATTAATATGTAAATATAAAGAAATACATTTCTTTAATCTCTGAGTTAGATTCTACATTTTCCATATCAAATATATTTAGCAATCATTTTTAAGTTGTCGTGTGTAAAGTTCCAGTAGTTACGTAATACTCATCACAACAATATTAGGCATCTTAGTATAATACTAAACAGCATTCAAATTAATTGGCATATCATCCATCTCACTATTGACAATCTAGTTTTAGTCAAATCGTTGCATGGATAATAGTTTTATATGAGATATCATATTGTTAGAGATAGTTATTTTATTTTTTGTTAGGCTTTTTAATCTTCCTTAAATAAGGATGCAAATTTTGTCACTAAACAATTTTAGGCACTAACCATTCCCTGAGGATGTCTTGGCAGAGCAGTTAAGGTGGATCTGCTGTGGATGATTTCAGTCTTAGGCTTGTTCCCAGCTGATCCAGTTGATATATGTTATTTTCAATTTGAATGTTTAACTCTGCAGAATATGAAGCAAAACATCCTTTTCACCTGTATGCTATTGGTTATTAGAAACTAGTATTGCTAAAGCACTCTAAGCCACTTACATAGTTGTTGGATACAAGCACTCCAGTAGTTGAACAAGTGTTTCCAGCTGAAATGCCTAGAAGTTTTTTAAATTGCACCATATTTATTTTGTCATATGATCAAGAGTTCCATTTTATGTACTTGCATCTCTTGGAATTATAGTAATTTGTTCTTCACCATAACAAAAGCCAGATAAATGTATTGGACAAGGAAGTAATAAATCTACCTGAGTTCACGACTTGGCCCTGTTCAACTAGCAAAGTCAATGCAAAAGATTTCTTCAAGAACAAAAAGTAAAAAATGTGATAAAACTAAATTAGCTAAATAAACCTAGAGGAAAAATGTATCACTGACTGTCAATTTTAAACAATATATTTTTCCATAAAACAACCTCATTGGGGAGTGATAAATTCTTTTCTTTTGAAACCAATTACTCTACTGTGTAGTACCTTACACTAGGAAACAACAACAATAATAACAAGCAACAAAAGAAACCCTACACCAATAAATAGCAATAATAATGATCCTTTAAAGTGTCCCCTGTTTGCTGTGATGTATCTACTGCTAACTCACATAGTAAATTTAAACTGTTCAGCAAACACTATAGATTATATCTGCAGGGCTTAATCCAGCTTTTCTCCTTCAGCATTCTTAGAAGTGCAATATTGGCTGTAAAAATACAGTTCAAAGAGCAACACTCCCAAAGAGAGTGTTTTAAGACATGGTGCCTACAGCGGAGAAAAACTATCTGTTTCAGGTACTGTAAATGACTTAGTAAACCTATTTGTAACTCCAGGTATTTTAAAAAATTGTCTGTTTTCTACTATGTTCCATAAACTAGCATTAATTGATTATGTCAGGAACAGAGCATATCCTGAAATTGCTACTGATTCACAAAAATTAAGAGTGCACAGGAACTTCCCACTCAAAATTTCCACTCTGTTTTTATGTAGATGCATTATAAAAAGTCAATGGCTCTAAAAGAAAACAAAAGGAAATATTACATAGCAAAGAATTTGTCATTTTCACAGGCAACATCACCTTACTTTTCATTTACTGTTTTGAAGTGTTCTTATACCTTTAATAGCTGTATTTTTTTAGGTCTTCTTTTCTTCCTGTGTTGAAGATTTCCCTGAGTTATATCTAATATTTGTAAATTTTACCTGCATGGGCAAAATTTGACAATGAATAGATTAAAATCCTAAATAGCCTTTGTTTAAATAAAACAATTTATGACCCAAATTGTAACTACAAATGACTACTGCTCTGAAAGCTACAGATTTTGATTTTGAATAATTGTTTCAGGAGTATTTTTCCTGTAAGGCTGAAATGACAAGAATTGTTGCAAAGCCATCCGTCTTGATATTATACTGTCAGGAAAAAAAANAAAAAAAAAAAAAAAAAAAAAAAAAAAAAAAAGATACCCGATGAAACTGTCTTTCTTAGATGAATTCTTGAGGCAATTTTGTGTGTATTTTGTCTATTTCCAATCTCTTTTTATTACTCTTGAACCTCCTGAATTGATTGAATTGATTTCATTAATGATTACATATTTTGATATGAATATTTGCTTGCTCTTTGTAATTTACTAAAGATAGAATATATAATTTGTAAAAAGTCAGAATTCTCATTGTATGGATGCATAGAAGGAATCCATTACAAGCTTTAAACTATGCATCTTGGAGGAAATAAAATTTACGTATATCATTAAAAAGTCTTCAACAATCCAGACCAAAACTGTGAGTACTGATTTATGATATATTGTCTCACTGTGCAAATACACTACAACAGTAAAAAATAAGAATTTCACAAATTGATTTCCACTGGCTTTTTAAGCCCAAATTATCTGTGACTGATTGTTTCATATAAAATGTTCAAATTTTATGATTTCTGAGTTCTGTTATGCTTTTGATTGTTATTCTTTGCTACTATGCTGTACATGGATTTATGTAACATGAAATTAAAATAATTACCCTTCCTGTGACTTTTGTTTCTGCTCATATATCCAGTTAGTTATATTTTATTTACATGAGGCCTGAAGCAAAGCTACTTTTAGTTAATGAGTTGACTTAATGCTGAGAAAAATGGTTGATCTCACAGAAGAATATAGGCAAATATATACTGGTTTCATAATATTTTTAAATACAGCAAGATGCGATTCAGAAGTTCAGCTGGTAACGCCAGATTAAATCTAGCTTTTTACATAGGTGGATAAATCGACTGTTTACACAGGTGGATAATGGTAGGGCAAGGGGGAATGGGCTAAAACTGAAAGAGGGGAGGTTTAGGTTGGACATCAGGAAGAAATTCTTCCCTGAGAGAGTGGTGAGGCGCTGGAACAGGCTGCCCAGAGAAGTTGTGGCTGCCCCATCCCTGGCTGTGTTCAAGGCCAGGCTGGATGGGTTCCTGGGCAGTTTGATCTAGTGAGCTAGTGTTTGGCAGCCCTGTCCATGGCAGGGGGGTTGGAACTAGATGATCTCTGAGGTCCCTTCCAACCCAAGCCATTCTGTGATTCTATGATTCTAGCTACTCATATTTCTACAAAAAAGACATTTTTCAGCACTGCTGTATCCATCATACTGAAATTCTCATAGGCGGTGAAATGCAGCTTTCTATTGTAAGAGATCAAGTGGTAAGATAGCACAATATCACAGTCTGTGAAGGCAAGATTGAGCTGGTATTTACAGAATGATTTCAAATTGCCAGTAGAGATTGCCTGCTTTAGGAGTGTCTTTGTGGGGAATATCTTCAGTGAAATTAAATAATAATGTTTCTGTGGGCCCTAAGCACTTTGTGCAGGGTGTGTGTTCTCCTGAAGTCGTTTCATAACATTATAAAATGTGTCATTTCTGCAAAATGGTTCTGGTTTGTACATATGGTCCGGGACATCTCTCACAAAATATTTCTTTATATACACAATGAATAAAGAAGTCCCATTCAGGATAGAAATCTAAGAGGAAAAGATCTGACATTTTCATATTTTGTTCTCATTTTTATTCTGAAATGTTTGAAAAAATGGGAAAAAAACGGCTGGGCACACTGACTAGGCATTTTCTACACATTTTCCAACTTTGATTTCTTAATCTCATTAAACATTATTTGCACAGTGAGTACTTACCGAGACTAGCTTTCATTTTAGCTGGAGCTTTTTCCAGTGAAAGCTCTGAGAATCTGAAATACTATTAATAGCATATTTTTCTTCATATTTTTAAGCTTATGAAGTAGATGGTGAAAAGTATCTTTTAATGTACTTATTTTAAATACAAACATTTTCATCCCTGATGTGAACATTTATCCTGTTTCATCTGATAGAATTTTAATCCATTATTCAGGCTGGTTGCAAACAGCAGGCAAGTGTGTTTGTAGAATAAAAACACCTCCAGGTTATCTCGAAAGAAGATGCAAATTGAATTTTCTTTAGATGTTGTGTGCAGTACATTGCATTAAACATTAACTGTGTTTGTTGGAGGCAAAGAAGGTATAAAGAGAGGAAAATCTCAGACTTGGAAGAAAATCTCTTTAGAGGTTTCTGAAGTGCTCAATCACAATTACTTCTCTAGTCTTTTTGTCTCCTTACTTCTACCTCCATGAAACAGTGGGCCTCCTTGTAGTATTTGGAGTATTGTTTTGGTTTGTGAAGATGTGCAAAGCATTATCTTCTGTTCTTATGAAAAACTGACTCAAAAAAAAAAAAAAAAAAGAAGTAAAAATAAAAGGATTCTGTATCAGTGAGGAAGTTCTCCTGAGAATAATAGAATCATAGAATAGCCTGATTTAGAAAGGACCAAATGAAGATCATCAAGTCCAGCTCCTGGCTCCACACAGGACTACCTAAAAATTAAAACATATGTCTGTGAGCATTGTCTAAACACTTTTAGAACTCCAGCAAGCTTGATACCATGACCACTTCCTGTTTCAGTGCCTGACTACAGTGAAGAACCTTTTTCTAATACCCAATGTGAATCTCCCCTTACACAGCTTCATACCTATCACTGGTAACCAGAGAGAAGACATCAGTGCCTCCCCATCAGGAGGAAGCTGTAGGCTGCCATGAAGTCTCCCATGAATATCCACTTTTCTGGGCTGAACAAACCAAGTGACTTCAGCCACTCCTCATATGTCTTCCCCTGTAGATGCTTCACCATCTCTGTAGCCCTCCTTTGGATGTTCTCTAATAGTTTTATGTTCTTCTTGTATTGTGGTGCCCAGACCTGCACACAGTGCTCAAGGTGAGGCTGCACCAGTGCAGAGCAGAGCTGGACAATCCTTTTCCTCAACCAGCTAGCAAAGCTGGGCATGGTGCACCCCATAGTACAGTGGGCCCTTTTAGCTGTCAGGGCACACTGCTGACTCATGTTCAGCTGTCATCAGCCAGAACCACAGATGCCTTTTCAAAGGCTGGTGTAATCTGTAAAGGAAGAGGAACTGAGAACAGAAAGATAGTAGTATAAAGGCTTTGCCTTATGTCATACGCTTAGCACCTCATTCCTACATTTACTTTCTGCTGCTGCTCCAAAAGAACTTTGTCTTCCTTATACTCAATCTTCATCTCAAATGCTCTGAGAAGGTTTAAGTACAACTTACACATTGAATATTACATCTGTAAGATCCAGGTGCGTGGTTATGTTATACATTTTTTCTAGTAACAACATCTGGAGACTTGGCTGGCTGTGCTATGGAACAGAACTGGCTCTAATACTGCTTGCATTGGCATCCAAGGAATTGCTTAAGGATCTGTCTGCTGTGGGGCTGGCTGGGATACACTACCCAGCTGGAGACGGTATTCCTTTGATAGGCCTGTCATTGTCAAGAGTTTGTTCAAGTTTATATACCTAAGAATAAATTCCTGTTCAAATTTCCCATGATTTCTTCCACATGTAAAGCCCTATTATGGTGCATAGGAACTTGTCCAAATTCTTTGGAGTTGAGATGTAAGGAACTTTTAAGGACCCACCAATTTGGCTAACACTTTCACAATTCGCATATACAGAATATGCCACAGTGAACTACTTTTCTGCTTTATTCTGATGTTTTATTTAAAAATAAAACTATTGTTAGATAGTTGTTTTAGAGTAAATCTGAAAAAAGTAAGGACTTATATCTGAAAAACTAAAAAAGACCACCATAAAGACCTTGAATTTTTGAAGGAAATAATGTGAACAACAAAGACTGGCAAACTATTTCAAGCACACATCTTATGGCCACACAGACTTGTGACGAGAAGTATTTCCTTTCACTTAGACATTCAAAAATATGTATGAGAAGTTCATGAAACATCTGGCAGAGAGGCAAAAGGAACTGTGTAATTAAGATGAACAATACTGTCTTTATGCAAATAATAGGAGTAGAAAATATTTTTTTTTATTATTTGATAATGCATTTTTGAAATTATTTTTACTGTGTTTATTTTTCAAATTACAGATATTCAATAACAACTGAAATCAAGCTGTCTGAGACTGGTAAGAAAGCACTGTCTCAAATCAACATGAGCAGGTAAGGCTGAAGCCTTCTACAATCAGCAACACTCTGTTAGCAGTTTTATATTTAAAAGTGTTTCCTTTGGACAGAGCCAGAAGCTGTTTCTTTCTCTAATGGGAAAGCCCAACACAGGGGATGCTGGATGGTTCTTCCTGAAAATTCAAAATTGTAATGTGTTCTATCTGAAGACTCTGGCCTGGGACCAAATGTTTTCAGCCTGATAATGAAAGCTAGGAGGTGATTCCATTGTGTTCTGTGAAGGCAGAACACAATCTGGCATCTACCTGCTTCCTCTTATCTCTGCTGATTTAAATTTGCAAGGCCTGGAAGAGAGGAACAAAGGAGATTCCTACTGAGAACCTGGATACCAGAAACTGTCAATCCAAGAGCGGTCTGGGACTGCTGGACTATAAGTAAGCAAGCATGTATGTTCATATTTGGTCGTTGTCAAGTCATCATCAAGTTGTCAAGTCGTTGTCACATCATAAACTCACCATAGTACCTTGGATCTACCAAAGACCAGCACACCTGACACCAAGACATCTCTGGATCCGAGGAGTGGTGAAACCTCTTTACTTTGCTGTCTTTACATCTGCCTTTCTGTCTGTCTGTCTCTTTATCTTCTTTTACTCTTTTCACTCCTGTTAGTAGCCATTGCCTAATATTCATAGAATCATGGAATCATAGAATTGCTTGAGTTGGAAGGGACCTTTAAAGGTCACCCAGTTCAACACCCCTGCAGTGAACAGGGACACCTACAGCTAGATATGGTTACTCAGAGCCCTGTCCAACCTGAACTTGAAGGTCTTCAAGGACAGAGCATGCACCACCTCTCTGGCCAACCTGTTCCGGTGCTTCAGGACTCTTATCATAAAAAAACTTTTTCCTTATATCTAATCTAAATCTCCCCTCTTGCAATTTGAAACCATTTCCCCTTGTCCTATCATGACAAACCCTGCTAAAGGGTATGTCCCTTTCTTTCTTGTAGCCCCCCTTTAGGTACTGAAAGGCTGCTATCAGGTCTCCCCGGAGCCTTCTCTCCTCCAGGCTGAACAGCCCCAACTCTCAGCCTGTCCTCACAGGTGAGGTGTTCCATCCCTTGGATCATTTTTGTGGCCCTCCTCTGGATGCACTCCAACAGCTCCATGTCCCTCCTGTACTGAGCACTCCCCATCTGGACGCAGCACTCCAGGTGGGGTCTCACCAGCACAGAGCAGAGGGGCAGGATCCCCTCCCTTGCCCTGCTGTCCACGCTTCTTTGGATGCAGCCCAGGATGCGGTTGACTTTCTGGGCTGCGAGGGCACACTGCTGGCTCATCTTCAGCTTGCCGTCCACAAGTACTTAAAAGTTCTATTGTCTTAGAACTTTTAATATAGAAATAGACCTGCGCCAAAGTACTTTTACTGGTAACGCCTATTAATTTTTGTTAGTAAATTACCCAGTTTTGCCTCAAAGTAGCTTATTAGTTGTTGTTAGAAAGCTCTCAATAAATTGTTTTGTATTGATCCTTTCGAGTCTTGGATGACTCCTTTGCTAGTGCAACCCCTGCTGCCAGGGGAGGTTCAACTCAGGAGATAGAACCCATAGAGTTGGACGAAATACAAGCAAACAGTGTTATTCCTGAGTGAGAGCACAACTCACAGATGTTCTATGTATAGAGGAAATGATTGGCAAAACAGTTATGTGGATATTATGAGCCAGTTTATGCTATCTTCCTCCCTTTAATGATGGTTAATATTTCTGAGTTTCTCCAAGTGACTTCTTTAACCTAACACAGTTGAGAACTTCCTGTGTCACCCTAATTCTAGCACAGAGCAACATGATGTACCATTAGTTCTAATTCACTGGTTTGGAAGCTTTGTCCTATGCAAATATTTTATGAGAGCAGAGAGAAGGGTACAAAGGTCATCAGACTGCTCTGCTGTAGTTTACCAGCATCCTGATTTCCAGACTTTCCAGTACCCAGAATATCTTCTGGTGATTTAAATTAGTCCATTGCCTCCACTACTTGATTTTCTTAAAATGAAGCAAGAAATTACATTTGACACATCAAATTGGTACATTGTGCCATGATGATCTCTGATGAAGGTAAAATAAAAATAAAAATCAGGAATGTTTTCATAGAACATTATCTTACAGGGACTATAAAGACTATGTAGTTCTATATTACTCATTATTTCTCCAACTCTTTCTGAATCTGCTTAGGACTTCCCAGGTGAGCTGAAGAAAAAAAGAAGCCCAGTGAAAACTGCGTATGATCTGTTTCGCTAGGCAAACATGATAGGCAGAAAAATGTGTTCCCATCATGTTACCTATAGCTATGCTTGAAAACATCACTAAATTCTGGAAATGTGAATAAAGGAAAAGGTTTTTCTTCCATGTATTCATATACATGGAATAGCCAATTAGAGTACTGCGGCCCCCAGCACAAGAAAGATATGGACCTGTTGGAGAGGGTCTAGAGGAAGGCCACTAAGATTATCAGAGGGCTGGAGCATCTTTCCTACTAAGAAAGGCTGAGGGAGCTGGGCTTGTTCAGCCTGGAGAAGAGAAGGCTCCAGGCAGACACCACTGTGGTCTTCCAGTACCTGAAAGGGGCTTACAAACAAGAGAGAGACAGACTTTTTACACAGTCTGACAGCAATAGGACAAGCAGGAATGGCTTTAAACTAAAAGAGGGGAGATTTAGGTTAGATATTAGGAGAACATTTTCAGCTCAGAGGGTGGTGAGACACTGGAACAGAAGGCCCAGAGAGGCTGTGGATGCCCCCTCCCTGGAAGAGTTCAAGGCCAGGCTGGATGGGGCTCTGAGCAACCTGGTCTAGTGGGAGGTGTCCCTGCCCATGGCAGGGGGGCTGTAACTAGATGATCTTTAAGGCCTAATCCAACCCAAACCATTTTATGATTCTATGATTCTGTGATATATATTCTTAAAACAAATCTGCTTGTTCCTACAAATTTTCTAGACTTCCTTACAGCCCAGTTTTTCACATCTGTAAATCAGTCTCAAGGCTGTGGATATGAAATATTCCAGATCTTTTCTCAAAAGCATGAGCCTACTTGTATGTATCTGCTCATGAATATAATAAAAAAGGAAGATGGGCAGCTATTTTTTCAAGTAAAAATAGTAGTATAATTTTCCAACTTCATAATCTGTTTTCTTTATAGCCTTAGCAGTGTGAGTAGAATTAATTTGATCTATATAATATTGATCAATCACAAAAATAACTGAAGTGCAGAATTTAAACTTTGATCTCTTTTTCGATCAGAAGACCCCATATTTACCTCCCCCTCTTCCAGAAGAGGACCTCCACTCAATGTATAGTAAGTACCTTTAAATAAAATATTTGCATTAATATTTTAAATATAGTTTATTTTTGTTTTGTTTTGCTTTAGAAAAGTGTTACCTTATATGTTTGTTACTGAAGTGGACTATTACAAGGTTTATAAATTAAATATTTTTTTTTTGCTCCCAAATATTACTGCAGAGTTGTCAAAATAATTAGGTCAAGTAGTGTCAATAAGCCCAACAGAAATAAACAATTCATCTAATGATTTTCCATAAGATATTTTAACTGCAGTTTCCAGTTTAGTTTTTGTTAAGTTCATGTCAGATGCTTTCCCTTCTAATTTTGTATAATACATGCATTAGAGATTTTTTTTTTCTGTGTTTAAGAGGATGTCAAACATTATCACTGTCTTAGCACTGTCCTCCCACTATGCTTTTCCTAAAAGAGCTGAGGACAAATTTGTCTAACCTCTGAAGCCCCTGAAAATTTAACAGAACAAAAGATGTTGGAATGACTGCAAATTTGAAATTGCCCTGGCCATAAGGCCAATCTTTACTAATCAGATAGAATAATACTGTCAGCTGGTGTAAATTATACAGTTCCATGGGCCTATATGTTTTACAGAAGATAATTCTTAATTTTTATACCATTTGCTATTAATGACCTACTCCAAAATGCTTTTTTATGTAAGTATACATATACAGATACGTATTCAAACTCATATATGTATTTTTCTTCCTCCAGCTTCTTTACAATATATTATCTGATCATTCATAAATTCAAATTCTTTATATACCTTTTCTTCCAAAAAACTAGCAAAAAAAATCTACAAAAAATACCCCTAGTTGGATAGAACTTTTCCTATATTTCTTGAAGGTTGGGAATTCTTAGGCATTGTCTTTAATTCAAATTAATCAATAATACACATTTTCTTATAAACAGTTTATGTGGAACACTTGAGTCATACTTGACACCTTGAATAAATAATACATACAAATAATTACACCACTAAGAAAAAATAATGTTTAAGCATGGGAGAAATTAAAATTTAAGTATGTTTCTCGGTTTTATTTTAAATTACCATCACTAGAGCAGACAAACCTGATAAAAATCCAAATAGTTTTTGCAGAGTTTAGTGTTTTACAGCCCATATTATGCCATTAGGCTTCAGAAAAACTTCAGAATTTAGAATATTTTAGAAAATGTGGCCTCCACTTTCTTAAATCTTGAGAGGAGGCATTCAGAGGTAACAATGACTTCGTGACTATCTGTCATTAAAAGCCAAAGGCAGATTGACTGAAAATTTTCCTACTTATAAGTACCTTCAATAGAGCTGATGGACCAAAGTAAACCCAATGTATTAAACTGAGGATGCTGCTGAGGCACTAGAGGATTTAAGAATATGTAGGAAGCATGCTTTCATGCTTTCTCTTTTCTCTGTTTCCTAGGTATCCACTTTTGCCTACTGTGAGAGGCAGGATGAAGACTGAACTGGATTCCCAGATCTGCTTGATCCTTCGCTCCATTCAGTGGTGAAGGAAATATTTAAAGGTGAAGCCACGGTTCAAAACCTGTGTGCCAGCCCGGATGAGGGGCTAGGTCTTCAAGAGGAGTGAATTGTACACAGAACACAATAGATCTATTACTGTGGGTTTACTGATGCCTGGGAACTCAGCAAAATGTTACAAAATGCTTTGCACAATATCTTCTCTTTGTGGAACTCTGTACTTGGCTATAGACATTTTATTTTTGCAGTAGTGCTTGTGGCCAATCATCACAACCAAAAATATATATATTTATGTGGCTTTGTTCTAGTACATAGGATCTAATATTAAATGTATATATTAGAAGCTAATTTACAGACATTGCCACACTGCAGATTATGCCTTAAAAAATCTTGACTTTAGCTAAAAGTCTACTAAACATGCTGTATATGGAGAATTCTGTAATGTATTTGCTATATATAAGCGAAAGGGAATAGAAAAAAGAGCAAGAATTTTTCCTGCAGCACTATTACAGGTTCAGTTTACTCACTACAGTGCTAGATGGAAAACACTCAGAAACACTCAGCTTGTCAAGAGAAAACCTAGCATGAGTTGGAAGTGCTAAAAGAATGGGTGGAAAACAAGCCTTCAATAAATTACTCTCATTCATGGAACAAAACAGAATACTCTTCAAGTGCTGTGAAATTACCAACTGCTTTCATAGGCATGGATGTAGCATTGCTATTTCAGATATAAACTTGGCAAGGGGCACATGAAAACAAACTGTCTCACATGGGGCAGTGAGGCAGCAGAAGTGATCTAATGGAGACCTAACACTCGAAAGAGGTAACATCAGTGATTACATTATAAGAGATGATTATTAATAAATAGTAAACTCAAAGATAATTTCCTCATTGCTTTTCATTCTTTAAAATGATAAGCTAAAAATATATGTCAAAGAGTCAAGTTGGAATCAGTCTGTCCTGGGGAGAATGTCTGTCAGCTTTGTTTTGATACAAGCAATCCAGAAGGCCAAAAGTGGTATATGCAATGTAAGATTTGTTGTTTCTGAGGAATGGACAAAACTAAGAATGTCTTTATTTCAACTGAAATAATAGATCACTAGCTTCTAAACAGTACAAACAGATGTGTTTTATGTAACTCCACAGCATATGTTCTGTGTGCACTTAGGATGATGATGATTATTAATGTCATAACGACTTCAAGTATTATTCCTGAAAAAGTATCTCATTTCCCTAGGTGATATGCAAACATGGGTGTGGCATAGATTATCCTTATTAAAACAATCCTGCTTTAACTATTCATTATAACTGTAACTTATTTCTAATTGCTGTCAAGTACTCTCTAGAACAACAGTAATGTCCATCCACAGTATGAGCCACAAGAGTTTTAATTTGTCAGAGGCTCGTATAATAAGGATTGTTGCATGAAATTCCCAAATGAATCACAGCTTGTGTGGAAACTGGTTTCTCAGATTAAAACCTCTCATAATTCCTGTACATAATTTGGTTAGTGGTTATTATAAGTGTAATCAATCACAAGGTGAAAGATCATGGAGCAAAACGGCATTGCTTGTATATTATGCTTCCTAATGTACAATACAGCTATTAGTGTTACTCTGACTTGTACTATTTTTTTTTGTTCTCTCTGTTATATTTCAGTCTTTCCTTTCAATATTAGTCAAATTATTAATAATCATCTTCCAGAAAACCATTATTAGTTCAGGTAACATGGTTTAAAAACTGCTGGTTATTGGGGGACATGTTGAAGTGAATATGGCTGTGCTGCTTTTATGCACATTTACGAAACAATGTAAATCTATGCAGAAATTATCTGATCCAATTCAGCAATTATAAAGTTTGGTTGACCTAATATAGATATCTTTTTGGTGCATGGATTGCAAATGCACAGAAATGCATTTATACCCCTAGAATGCACTGATACACACATGAAAGAAAGCTGTACAAGCTAGACATTAAGCTTCGAGAGATGGAAAGGAAAATATGATGATTCTCTGTTTGGTCATGTGGGAGATGATGATGATGAGGAAAATAAAACAGTGAATTGGAACCAATTGTTTCACAGTAAATTCCTGAAGTTAAACTTTCAAACAAGAAACAGATTTTGCAGAAGGATGAACATACAGTAGCATCCACCAAAGAAAATAAGACTATTTATTTATGTGCTGAATTAGGGCATGCAGTCTAGTCTTGATGACTAAGGTTTATCATGCAGTAGTTTAGAAGAGAAAGAAGAATATTTAGATTTTTTCATATTATTTTTGGATGTCTTATTGCGTAATCTCTTGTCCTACTGAGATCAAAATTGTTGCAAGAACTGTAGAAAAGGACTCTCTTCAAACCACTGGCAGCAACATTTCACTGAATAGCAATATACAAGAGTGGTGGCATTTCAGCTCAGGAAGGAAAAAAAAAAAAAAAGAATGAGAAATATTTCCATGAGTTTTGTCTAGAATTTCCAATTTCCTAGCACTGATTAAATATTTATTTAGATGTCATACAGCTTAACTTAATAACAAGGTATTTCATAGATATTAAATCAATGAGGTTCAGATTGTTAGTTAAAATCAGTAATATACTTAGAATTCTGTTATTAGTTCCATAAAACAACACAGTCATCACTGAACAGACGTAGTAACTAAAGTTTTCTCCATTTGGAGAATCAATTTCTGGTATTTATCACAAAATAATTTCCCTTAAATTGACAGTTCAACTCCCAGTCATATCAGGTCATAATAGAATTTAGTGACATGTTAGAAACTGTGAGATCTAGAAATTTAAATTGTGGCTTTGAGGTATTTTTCTGTTCATTTTTAGCTCTATAATATGCAGCTGTTATATGGAAGTGTACTACATCTGGAGTACGTTATCAAGCTTTTCCGTTTTTGGTTGAGAGTAGTCAGCTGGACAACTGAGTATTTTTGTTCTATCATTTCCACCTTATTTCCCATTACATTTGCCATATTTCACCTAGATTAGTAGACTGTATTGGAAAGAGGAAAAAGAAATCAAACGTTCCTCTTTATGTTACACGGTGTAACACATTATGTAAATAATCAGTTTGTTCCCATAGTCCCTTCACACTTTCTAAACTCATATAAATCCTCTACTGACTTATAAGCGAATAATTGATTCATGTAATTTTTCATTAGTAAAATAAAAATTTACAGTCTTATTTGGAGAAATATGTAGACTTAAACACACAAAAACAAACAGAAAGACAAACAAAAACCAAAACCAACAACAAAAGCAGAACTTAAGTGCATATATAAATACACAGCATAATCTACCAGAAATAGCTCCAAAAATTATATATGAACTGGTTTATTCTCTGAATATGTCTAGCAGTCAAATAATAAAATTAATCTTTGAAGGGTACCCAAAAGTTTGGTGATACTTATAATATGCTTATTTACTTGTATCTATTTAATTTTTTTACTGTAATTGTAATGATATTTAGGAGACAGTAATGTATGTGTATCTTAAACTATGGAATAGCACTTTAATTTTATTAACATTCACTATCTATATATTTTCACAGATCCATGCTGGAAATTCAGCACTTGGCACTTAAAAAAAATATATTATTTTGTATGAGAAATTCAAATAATGCTTGCTATGTGAATATATATTCAAGTATTCACAAGCTCATTGAAAAATACTTAGTTAAAAGACTATAACTGTCAAACTGGAAATTAGCATGGCACAAACTTCCATTATGCCTAACCTCAAGAGGAGAGAAGTTGAAGCATTCTGCTCATATATTGTGCCAGGACAACACCACGTATCAGTAGTTTTTCACATTACTTATGGAAAAACTCTCCTCCTTTTCACTTTTTTCTATACGGTCAAACTCAAGTACTGATCAGGTTGAGCAGATTTGGGTTTTGTTTTTCTAACTGCTTGAAAAACTATGAGCTAGAGAAGAGATATGTAATTTATTACTCGTACAACTGCCTGTCGGGTGGTTACAGTCAGGCATACTTTACATCTATCCTGAGGCTGCACTATTGTTCGTGCAAGACAAAAGCCCCAGGCTTGCCCCAACTATCAGAAGACAGAAAAACAGGTTTTCTCCACTGGGATGTTCTAAGGTATAGTCCATTACAGCTGGGAAGTTATCTAAACCTTAAGCATATGAGTAATGTCAGTGATATAGTAATAGATAAGCATCTAATCTCTCTGCACATCAGAAGACAATTTCAGAATATTTCAAGTTCCATTCAACTCAGATTTCAATGATACATGCAAAATTCAAAAGATTTGCTTTGCACTCCTTCGATACAAAGAGAAATTTTAACTTGCATGTCCAGGAACTGAATCCTTCCGAAAAGCTAACATCTTTATGTGATGTATATAAATTTGTGTCCTTTTTATGTATAACAATTAAAAGAAAAAAGAAAAAAAGACCCAGATTCACTTCCATGTTAAAAGTTCATGATCATCCCATTCTGAGATAGGAAGTCTGCATGACAGATCCCCAGCTGCATTTCTGGGATTTTAGGAACTTAAGGAAACAAAAATATAAGTGAAAACCACCTACACCTATTAGAATCCAACAACTAACGATTAGGCTCCATTTCTCTATTGATACCTGCTATTGATATTTTTCTATTGATACCTGCTGTAGAAAACAGATGGAAAGTAGAAATAGAAATTCAGCAATATATTTCAGTAGGACAAAACAGATTTCTGCGTCTACTTCTCATTGTGTCACTGGAGTGAATGTTGACCTTCCAGGAGCATAGACAGCTGGATATATACAGCAGAGAGCAGCAATCTAAAACTTCACCCACAGAGAATGAAATACTGTGTAAGAGAGAAAAATAAATTTGCATGAAATTTTAAACCTTTCTTGTCTTATTTTTAAAGGAATAAATCCTGTATATGGAGAATCATAGAGGAAAATCAGACTACACTATTTTCTTTTTCAAATAGCTCTTTAATTCTGGAAGGAATTACAGCACTGAAATGTATATTTAATCAACAGCAGTGCAGTGAATTTCAAACAGGTACTTTAGTTTTCCACAGACATAGAAAGGTTGGAGGAGATTTTAGACAGCACAAATAATTTAATCCATGCTTTCTTTCAGATTTATTCAGACTGGTACTCTAAGGAGGA
>VXAV01011123.1:2198-30535 GCA_013399715.1 Alectura lathami | reverse complement strand
CTTCGTACTGCACCTCTTTGTGCCAATAATGGCACAATTTCTGCATCGTCTTCCTGCCTCCTTTCTGGGCGAGGTGACCTTCGCACGCATGTTTTCGTTCCTGCTACAAGGGCAACTGATACCTTCACCGGTTGTTTCTGTTGTTGAATTGCAGGGCTCGAGGGAGATGGGTCAACTGCAGAGGTTGAAGCGATTGCAGGCTCTGAAGCATTCTTATTCCCTTGAGGGTGCTGAGTAAGGTTGAATAGGGTTCGATAGGCATAGGCCAGGCCCCAGACAATTTGTGCATCCCCAGATCTGCCGGAGTTACAACGCCTTTCTACCAAATGCCTGCTTAAATTTTCAGGATTCTGCAGGTGTTTAGGAGTAAAGCTCCACAAAGAAAAGGAGTACCCACTTCTCTAGACTTTTTTCCACACTTTCCCACACTCCCTGCCACTCATTACTGTCTGGCTTTGTGGCAGATCTCTGACTGATAATCAAAAACACGTTTAGGAGACATGACAGTATGAATATACTGTTTTGAGAATTCCGAAAATATACCATATTCTCAAAAGAGAGAGAAAGAAAACTGTCAGGAGAGGAAAGCTTGAAGAAAGAGTTAAAGATTTTCTCTCCTGCTTCTCTCATAGACCTGTTCCCTGGAGTGTGGTTTCCAAGGCTCAGAGAGTGCCATGCAGTACCGAAACACCTGATTAGTGTGCATACTAGTCATTATATTGTTGTAAAACAAGAAAACAATCTGAAAAAGAATGCAACCTTCTTAAACAAGCTCCAATACATTTTAAATAATAGAATCATAGAATTATAGAATGGCTTGGGTTGGAAGGGACCTCAAAGATCATCTAGTTCCAACACCCCTGCTCTGGACAGGGTTGCCAACCACTAGCTTACTAGATCAAACTGCCCAGGAGTAATAGCATTCCGGACACTAAAGAGTTAATTCCCAGGACAAACCACTTAATGAATGAAAAAGCAAACAATTTTGGGCTAAGGTTTATTAGATTGGCACGATGCCTACAAAAATAAATGCCCTCTGGTCAAATCTGCTGCTATCTTAACCCTTCGTGCCCCATGTTGGGCGCCAAAAACTGTTGTGGTTTAACCCACGATAGCTCCCAACAATCGCTCGCTCACCCCTCCCCCTGGCTACAAAAGCCCGGGCCTGCCAGTGTACTGCTACTGGTACAGCGGCTGGTGTCAGTGGGATGGGGGAGAGAAGTGAGAGGACAAAAAAAGTAGAACTGGAGAGTTAAGATAACAACTAGTTCACTAAAGTAGCTAAGGAACAAAAGACAACAAAAATGCAAAAGGAACATAAGGGTAATAATACTGATAACTGGAGTGAAAAACAATGACTTACAAGAAGGCAACTTCTCACCCACACGCCAGCCCAACCCCCGAAAACTGGAAGCAGCCACACAAGCCGCATCTTCCCTATCCCCCCTCCCTAGAGAGCAGGGGGAGGGCCATGACGTGATGTATATGGTACGGAATACCTCATAGGTCAATATAAGTTAGATGCCCTAACTCCGCTTTCTCCCCGACAACTTCCTAATCCCTTCTCGTTCAGCATTCGCAGATTCGACTCTGCTAGAAACCACAACATAGAGATGAGGTGGGGCTTTGGCACTGGCCAAGCAGTCTGGAGCTTTGTTTAACTGAAGGGATCTTGGGCTTTCAAAAGCGAGGGTGACAACCTGGAAGGGGAGTTAGTGGAGACACCCGCGGCAGTAGCTGTCATTTGGCACCAGCCCATGGAAATAGCGGGGTGGCGAAGGGGTTTCTCATCTGGAGTAGGATTTAGAAGGGGCTGCCGCTGGGAAACTGCCCATCCACCTGGTGTCTTCTGTCTCCTCAGGATGAACGGCTGGGCCGTGACAACAAGCTCCTCAGGGAGCAGATGGAGTGCCTGGTGCAAGAGGCACTGGAGCGCTGGGAGTCGGACGATGTGGCCTCCCAGCTGAGCCACCACCCCGGCACGCCGCTGGGGCCGGGCAGCCAGCCTTGCTGCAGGACCTCCCGGCCCTCTTCCTCGCAGTTGGATGGTATCGATGGTGGGGGAGGAAACGGGGGGAACAACGTCCAAGGGTAGGGTTGCCCCGGTAGCTTCGGGGCAGCATGAGGCCCGTGCTGCTCCACCATTGCCTAGCGTGAGCTGCACGTCCCGAACTGACCATTCCAGGAAAGCTCCAGTGGTGAGCACAAAGAAATTCTCCCTTCACAAGGCATTGTCAGACCTACAGAAGCCACACGTCCGGCTCACGTCACCTGCAGTGAGGCTGTCAGCCTGGGAAAGGAAACCGCAGAAGGCAGAACAGACACTGGCTGTGACAAAATCTGCCTGGACAGTTCTGTTTTCTGACCAGGAACAGTTTCTCGGGGGCAGCGAGCCTCAGACCGGACAAGCTGTGGCTGAAACATTCCAGGGCTGTGGGTTTTCTTCTTTCTAATGGAAAAACACAATTTAAAAAAGCTTCAGAAAACACTTTTTGTAAGAAAACGACATCAGGTTATTGTCACATTCATTTCAGCAGCTGACACTTTGCAATGAGACAAAGTAGCTTTTTTTTTTTTTTTTTTTTTTTTTTTTTTTTTTTAGCTTTGATTTACTGTATTTTATTTCTGGAGTTACTCTTGGAGTACTGACGTTGTAATTAATTTAACATGTCCAGTTTTCCAGGTTTTTTTAGATAAATACTCTGTTCCATTACAGAATGTAGAAGAAAGTGCATTTAGCTCATCAGGTTGCTCTGTAACAGAAGCCCTACGTACAATGCCTCTCCCCATGGCATCAGCATTTTCCATGCGATATTTGAGAACTGCCTCGTCACGCTCAGTTAACGGAACCGTCTGCAGCTCCGTCGCACAGTGCCTGTGTTCCTGCCACATTTTGCTGTGTTCCCAGGACCAATTCCCCTCTTTCTTAGATAAACCCACTAACCGTGCAGTAACTGTTTCCCCGGGGTTCAACACCTGATCTCTTGGCGAGGGTGTTTTAGCATCACCACTGTTGTTCAGTATTTCCTCCTCGGTGCTTTCCATGTCAGGGACGGCCGGTGTTTGAGAGGGGAGCTGCAGCACTGCCGTGATGGTGGCTTCCTGCAGAAAGCCTGGAGGCACAGGGTGCAGAGTTCTGCCTCACAGCATGCGCCAGCGTGTGGTGCGGTGGTTTAGGAGGGCGGTGTGCAGTGGTGCTTGTTTCCTGAAGATGGCAGTTGCCTTGTCTTTGAGGTCTTATGGTTGGTTTAAAGGGAAAAGGAAAGCTCCGTAATCTCGCTACAGCTACGTTAGCTTTTGGCCTTTTCCTGTTTTAAGTTAGGCAGAAACCACAGGTAGAGAAATTACTGTAAGGCGGAGCAGGAGGGAATTCAGTGCGAGGACTGGGATATCTTGGTGGCTGTGGCTTGAGAGGGGAACACAACGGAAAGACAGACCGTAAGTCTGATGGGTTCTGGGGGGTTTTGTCCTGCGCTAGGAGAAAGATGGTTCTTGCTCACAGGAAGGACCTGCACCTTCCCAAAGCAGCCTGCGGCTGTCTCAGTGTGCCCGTCACCTGTAACGCGTGTATGCTGCTGAGGTTACTGCAGCCAGGATTGGGGGCTGCATGTGGTGCGGTGGCGTGGCTACCTGCTGGGTCTGTGACGGAAAGCAGAACTAAACCTGGCAGCACGCTTTTACATAGATTTTCCTGGAAAAATATCTTCCAAAAGGCAAATTCAGCCATGTGGCTCCTCTGTTAATTGTAGCATGTGCTTTTGTGTGCAGATGGGTTTGCAGTCACCGCTGTGCTGGCTGAGGTCCATTTCTGCGGCGTGTTGTTCCCGAATAACAAACTTCATCTCGGAGTGCGCACAGTGCTCGCAGGGTACTTGTGGGTGTCGACAGTGGGACCTGCAGTAAGGGTGTGGCTACCTCACATTGATATTTTTTCCTTTTTGAATTTTAGATTGCAATATCTTCTTTTTTTTTTTTTTTTTTCACTTAGTAGTAAGGGAAGATTTTGCGCAGAAAAGAAACGCACAGCGTTTGGTCTTAGCAGGAAGCTGGTAATTACACAATCCTTGCATTGCAATCAAGAGCGTATTGATCTGTAAAACTGAGCACTTCGCTTCCTAATAAACTTTTATATTGTCTGCAAAGCCAACATTGTGCCCTGTGTGTGGATTATGTGCAGTGGAACATGAAGAGTATGACAGCTTGCATGTGTGTGTGCGTTACTTCTGTCACACCTTATCCTCCGACTGAATAACTATGTTCAAGGAAGTGCAGGCTGTCTGAGCAGAGAGGGCTGGGCTGATCCTTTCCCTTGTTTAGATAGCTTTCGTGACACACACTGTCATTGATGTCAGGTGGAGCTGGTTTATGTGAAATCTGAGCGAGAGAGCAGGATAGGATAGGACTTAGCACTTGTATGCTGTGTCTCAATGATAATGATAATGAATTCTTAATGAATTCTTTCCTGGCAAGAAGAAGAATTTAACCTGATGCTGTTAAGATTTTGATTGCTGAAATAACACTACAAATACTGTCCCAAAAATGATTTCCCCAGAAGTACGGAACATGGCATGGGACTTGACTCCTAAAAGAACAATTAGACCCAAACTCCATTTGGATCAATTACTGTCTCAGTGTATGTAAACAGGTGATATATACATTTCCACATCACCTATACCAGTTTGAAAACTTTTTTTTTCTGTAAAATTCAGGTCAACTGTAACACCTTCCTGTGCAAGGTCACAAATACATATTTCTTGAGGAATTGAACGATTTTGTATCTAAATGGAAGCTGTTACTCTTTTATTAAAAAAAACACTTTCTATGTTGGCCTTGTTTTGAAACTGTTTTTTTTTTTTTTATATATATGTAGAACATAGAATTCTCTATAACTATGTGAGGGAGGATGCAGTGCGAGGAAGTGTTTTGCGCATGGGTAAGGAAGAACTACTCAAAAGTGATCGGCTCTCAGAAGGAAGCCAGTAGGCTGAGCTACTGGATTTTGTGATACGGAGTGTACTGTGTAAATAGAAAAGGTATTACTTTCCTGGAAGGAGAAAGCATGAGGTTTTTATCTTGGCTCCCAAACTGTCTCCCCTTCCCCTCCGAAGCACACACTTGCAGCGGTTTCGTGTTCTCACTGCTTCATGTCCCCACCGACACAAATGCCACCAAACAAATGCCAAGGTCATGAGCAGGGCGGCTACTGCGACCTCGCTCTGTCCCGCTGCAATGGCCAGACCCATGGAGGTGGCTGTGTAGGACACCATAATGAGGGCGGACATCATCATGAAGGAGGCTCCTGCTGTCGGTTTCAGACCTCACAGAGCAGAACAAGAAGGGTTTCAGTGCGGTCCTGCCAACAGTTGTACCACAGCCTCAGCGCTGTCTTGCCTACAGAAGACGTTTTGTCTGATTGTCAGGGAACACCTGCAGAACACCTGCACAAAACACATGGCTGAGAAATGTTTGCCCAGGGTTATGTAATTGTCACTGTCAAACCTTGGACGGTGATGGTTCCACAAAGACTATTGATGAAAAATTAGCTGTTCTTTGGAGAAAGGTCTTCAAACAGTTGCCAAATGTAGAGTAATTCTGCTCTGTGTTGCCAAGGTAGGGGTGTACTTATGTAAAATACGGCCTTTTGGCTACCCAACGGAACCCCGTGGCCACCAGAGACCCTCAGATGACCACCAAGGGCCACCACAATCAACCCAGTAACTGTGCCATGCACACTTAACAAAGGAGCTAGAGAGTTGCTTCCCAATTTTGGTGACACGACCATGCAGGCGATGCCACTGAGACCCAAGACCGCAGTGGGGCTTTTGGTGTCCAGAACGAGGGTGACAAGATGAGTAAGGAACATGTCTGTAACTGCCGTAACACTGGAGAACTCTGGCCGCAGTGAACTGCCATTATTTTTTAGTTCTTCAATGGAAAGGTGTTTTTCAGATGTTTGGGGTCAAGCTGTGCTTTCAGGCTGTGTTACGACATAACTGTAGCCGCACACCTGAGTATGGCTTTCACAAGCCATCGCCCTGTCCGCAGCAGGAGGCTGAGGTTACGCTTTAGTGCCGATTTGTCTGTGCATAGGTGTGAGTGGAGTACAAGCCCAGCGTACACCTGTGGATTTCATTCTTCATTTGAATTGAAAGAGAGCAAAAAGCGAACGGCGCTTGCAGCTGTCCAAAGGACGTCGCTGCAGGTGGGAAGTGGCACAACAGGCAAGTCCGATAGCCAGTGCGGCTCTTTGGTGCTGGTGAGCACCAGGTGCTTAAAAGTCAAAATAGCAACAGGTTTAAAAGGGAATTAATTAGCATCAAGGGCAATTGGCTGCCAGCCCTGAGGGCAGCAGTAGGCTCTGATCGCCCCGCCTAGCCTGGTTACATCATCCACCCCCAGCTGCAGCCCATCAGCATATTTAAGCTCTGGCCCAAAGGCTCAGTCACTGAGTGAGCTGGTTTTGGTGTGTCTGTTGCCAGTGTTGTTTCTAAATCACTGGGTGGATTTCCAGAGTTGACAGCAGGTCTGACTTGTGACTTTGCCTTTGCTGAGGGTCCCTGGATTGTAGCTGGCTCTGCTGCTGTCATCATCCCCACTCACTTGGCTCACAATCTCCACCAGCGAGGTCGATGAGTGCCCAGCCTGCGCAGGCTCCCTGTTGTCCTGGCCAGGAGGGCCTGGAGTTGTTGTTGTTTTTTCCAACTTATTTATTTATTTTTTTTAAGGGAGGATAATTGAGTATTCTAGTATATGGTGCTTTTTCTCTAATCACTGACCAGTGATTATAGAGTGAGCATGTCTCGCATCTACCTGTGCGCTTAGATGTGAACACTTTGCTTTGAATTCAGCACTGTTTCTCCATGGCCATGCAGCAGCACTGTACCGCAGCTCTTGTGTGAGATGTTAACTATCAGGAACTTTGTAGCGATTTCCGATAAGTTCTGTCAGTGAATGAGTGTGCTTTGGTGATGTATTTCCATGAAAGGAGCATCATGGCTTAGTAGCTTGAAGTAAGTTCACTGTAGGAAAAACATGAGGTATCAGAGAGAGCTTGTATCTGTGTGCTCTGTACTGTCTCAATGTGTGGCTTCCCACACGCAAATTAAGCTGTGGGTCGTGTTTCCAGAGAACAGCTTGTATTTATTGTCTAACTGTGCGCATTTGGGTTGGGTGCTGCTTGATAGCCCTGGGTGCTTTAGGAGATAGCTGAAATGTGAAGCCTGGCTGTCAGCTACCTGTAAGAATGAACTTGTGCATCCTCACAGGCACACCTGACGGTTCAGCTCTCAGGAAGGGACAATCCTAATGAGGACTGCCGACAGGGTTCTGCACAGCTACATGCATGGAAGTGAGCAGTGAACAGAAATTCAGACAGACACAGAGCTTCTCATTGTGCATCAGTTCCCAGCTTCTTCAACTAAGCCCAAGTCGTGACACTAGCTCATCAAGAGAAGATCCTGTGCAGGAGGACTGCTTTCTGCCAGCGGCTGCTCGCACTTGCAGTGGCACAGCAGTTCCCTGTGGTCTTCACCATCCTAGATACTCCTGGGAGAAAATAAACAGTTCCCAACTATTGGGCTGTGCAGGTGTGCTCCGAGGGTTTGCTGTGAAAACAGAACAACATGGGAAGATACCACAGAGGAGAATAGCATTTGTGGAGAGCCTGTGTTGACAAATCCTCTGCAGAGGGTGTGAGCAGCAGTTTACTTGGCTGTGTGTGGGGCCAGAGAGGTTTGGTTGCAGGAATGTGAAGTCTAGCAGCTTTAAGGCTCTAAGGTAGAAGTTGAGATGTTGTAGGGGCCTGAAGCTTTCTGAAGTTGAAAGTGTGACTGCATTTTTGTTTTAAGGTAGTGCTTCCCACCAAGACTTATTAATTTGTTCTGCTTTATTGCAATGCCTTAATTATGGGTTCAAGTCATGTAGCTGACAAATTACACTGACAGAAGGCCCCTGAGGGTGCTTCTTGCTTGCTGTCTTCTTTGAATGATTATAGATGTGCTTCTTCTGGTAAATAGACAAAAAAAAATCTGAAGATAGTAAGGCATTGAACTGGGATACCCAGAAGGAAGTTGTTGAAATTCCTGCTTATTGAGTAATAAAGGAATAACACTTTTCAAGTGAAGTCAACATCTTTCAACTGGAATAATCTTCAAGGAAATTGGTTTTAGGTTAATAGGATAGTGATAGAAGAAGGCTGTAGGAGATACGGCAAATGTAAGGACTGTTATTCTGCAAAGAATTCTTTTATGTAAGAATTAAAAAAATGAATGACCAATGGGAAATGAACTGAGGTAAGGTCCCAATGGCTGATTTATGAACCTGTATTTCCACTCTATCACCTTCTAGGAATTGTTGTGTGTGCAAAGATGCATATGAATGTTTATTCAAGTTTATCTAGGACTGCATTTAAATAATGTTAGTGTTTGGGTGTTGAGACAGTTTTCTTTTCAGAACTGTTGGCAGCAATAATAATTAATGTTAGGGGAAGTTTAACTTCAGTTTTTGGAACATGAAGGGTGGTAAATTAGGCATGCTAAAGAACAGGTAAGGGACTTTTAGAAATAGTTATGAAAGCAAACTGCTCTGGGACAGGCTGTTCTTTCTTATAGTATCCTAAGCTGCCTGAAGATCTCACAGGGTTTGCAAGTACTAAATCTTCACTGTTTTGCAGGAAAATTGAAGTATTTCCAAAGCTTTTGTCTAACATTAAGCAGGCACTTGTGCATTTCTGGTGAGTCCAGGTGCAGCTGGATCATCTAGAGTTAAGTGCTATTCCTTATAGGAAAACATGAATGAAAACCTCTTGTAATCCAAGATTTTCTGGACCAAGTAGATTTTGAATTGCACAGTAGTAATGGTTATGTCACTTGTATAGGCATATAAGCAAATCCCAAATCTAATTTTGTACAAGTACTAGTTTGTCCAACTTGCAACATTTTTCTGTCTTTTGTATGCAGGAAGAAGACAGTGCAAAATACCTGAGCTGATGAATGCTTTAATGTCTTCAGGTGCTACTTCTGATGGACACATTCCAATTGTCTTTCAGAGCCCATGCAGAGGGACCTCTGTAGTACAAGGAAAATGAAAATAGCCTGGTAGTTTATACCATGTGTTTTGTGGCTGGTGTCTGTTTACTAGATGTCCAGCTTCAATTCTCCTTGATCCCCAACTATTTTGCTCACATTCATTGCAAGGCATGCATGTTTAAGTGTCCTAGTTAGCTAGCATACTTTTCAGCCTTTATAGTGAAAGGAGAAGGGCAAGCCAGTGCTCCTGTGTTGGGCTTTTTGCTCCAAAATTGCACTTGTGACTTCCTCTCTTGCTGCTTCAACATTGACAGTGCTGGGATGAGATTTTCAGAAATGTGGAAGTGCCTTGTAAGCCAGTTCCCTATAACCAGGCATTAGCCTAACTGGGTTTTTCTAAGGTTTTTGGACATGCAGGCATAGATACTGGATGATGGGGCACCTTCGGTTGTTGCTCCATGAAATACTTCATCGTACAGGTAATAGAGATCTAGAGGATGCTGACAGTAACAGTAACTGCTGCACAGACAGATTAAAAATACATCCTGACTGAAGATGGAGTTTGCTGTGATATTTGACTGGATCTCATTGCTGACAGCTGGGGGTTGAAGAGGGTCTGAGCCTTGATGGGAGGTTGTGGCTGCCAGACGAGGGCCCCAGTGACTGGAAAAAGGGAAACATCACTCCCATTTTTAAGAAAGGGAGAAAGGAAGACCCGGGGAACTACAGGCTGGTGAGTCTCATGTCTGCACCTGGGAAGATCATGGAGCAGATCCTGCTGGAGGAGATGCTAAGGCACATGCGAGATGAGGAGGTGATCCGAGACAGCCAGCACGGCTTCACCAAGGGCAGGTCGTGCCTGACCAATCTGGTGGCCTTCTGTGACGGAGTGACGGCATCGGTGGGCGTCACCTGTCCACGGCGGGGGGGTTGGAACTTGGATGATCTCTGAGGTACCTTCCAACCTAAGCCGTTCTATAATTCTATGGGGTGAACACACTGGCAGACAGAATCATGGAATGGCTTGGGTTGGAAGGGACCTCAGAAATCATCCAGTTCCAGCCCCCCTGCCGTGGACAGGGCTGCCAGCCACTAGCTCACTAGATCAAACTGCCCAGGAACCCATCCAGCCTGGCCTTGAACACAGCCAGGGATGGGGCATCCACAGCTTCTCTGGGCAGCCTGTGCCAGCGCCTCACCACTTGGAAAATCAAACTAGGCTTTCCATACAATAAGTATAGGTATTTAAGATATACCGGAGGCAATCAAAGGAGGTAAAACTTTTGAAGTACAGTTCCTGAACAATTTTTCTTAATAGAGGGAACAGAAGATACTAAACACAACCTAGGAGGCAGGATAAGTAAAGTGATCTAGCTGCCTGACATCGATGAAAAGGCAAAGTCTCTCTTCCTTCTCTCTTTATCCATCTCCATGTGTACTTCCTTTCTGTCTTATCACAGAATCATCATAGAATCACTGCTGACTTCCTCCTCAGTTGTGAGCATCTATGAGGAGTCAGAAGAATTTTCCCAATAGGAATGGGATGCTTCCTGCCTTTTTTATCTTCATCTTTTTATTTATCTTGTTACTATTTCAGCTTGGTTCAGAAAACACCAGTCACCTTACTCTGTCATTAATATCCAATCTACAATTCCCGAATCATTATCCTCAGAATTTTCACTGAGTTAAGCTTCCCTAATGTCATTAATTGCCACTTCTGTGTGTTCCTACTGCTCTGGTAGGTTTTGCGGTGCCTTCAGGGTCTCACAGGCTGATGGAACTGAAGGCGTTCCTGTTCAGACTCAGCTGAGCATGTTTTAAGGTAACATCCTTTAAATGTTCCATTCCCCAGCACGTTTGGTTATTAAGATGAAAAGATGAATGATGTTAACAAAACTTTCCTGTCCCTTAGGGTTGAGTTCGGTACCGTTTCAGATGAAACCCTGGCATGACGCAGGAGGTGCTCATACAGCAGATGAAAGGGAATGGCCCCAGGGTCTGGTGAGAACCTTCAGTGGATGTCTTGGGGTGGCAGGTCTGCAGCCTGGACGGGCTGCTGAGGTGTTCGTGAAGGGGAGGTTGGACCCTGTCCTGTACTTCTGTTGCAAGGTAATTGGGGAAATTGAGGAGAGCGGGGGTATGTTGGAGTTAAGTGTGTGTGAGGCATCACCATCGCTCTTCAAGCAGCAGGGAGTAAGTCATATGATGTCACGTCTCAAGGTGGTGACACTAAGGGCACAGGGGAACTTTAGGGATACATTGGGAAGCTCAGGCTCAAAAATATAGGAATGCCAGGAGGGAATGTTGAGATATGAGTGCCATAAGTGTGCAGTCACAGCCATGCATGCTGTGCTGGGTGCTCTGAGCTCAACATGCGCGTGCTTGAATTATGCAAAGCATGAGTAGTTGGTATCAATTCTTGGGTGTGGTGCAGGTATTGTTGGCTTATGGAATGTGTAGGAGACCCTACAGATGTAGGATGTGACATTATGCATTATGCAATTATTAGCTCCCCATTGAAGCTCTAACTAGGTTACCAATGGCATGTGGAAGCGCATGTCCTGCCCTGGGTCTTAATGAAGAGTAAGTTATTGCACCGTGTTCTTTCCTTCACCATGTGAACATGTGGGACTTGATTCAAGAAGGATAGTTGGGCTGAAAATAGGCGTTATCAGCATTGTCAGTAACTGCATAACTATCTTCAGAAGATATGAAGGCAGCCTGAAATGAACTTTGAAGGCTGGCAATGTTCTCAGAGTACCTTTACTTGCACGATAGTGCGAAACCTGTTTGGGCTCTATCTTCATGAGGCATCCTGTGAGCTTTATTAGTAAGGAATCAGACATACCAGAATACCTGTCTGTCCACAGGTAACAAACTCTGAAGAGGTGAGAGGAAAGAAGATAAATAACCAGAGAACAGTGAATAGATGTGTGTGGGAGGAGCTGAGAGCTGGGGAGAGAGGAAATAAAGGCTTTTAAATATAGGAGAGGTAGGTGGAGAAGCTGTCAAAGAGTGCCTAGAAGTCTTTCGACCGATCTTGGTGACAACTGTGTCTTAAACAGGAGAAAGCTTGAAACAGTTTAGTTGTCTCTTAATTAGGAAGGCAGATGTTGCTGTGTGGAAAATGAAATTTGGCTGGCAGTCCTTGCAACATGTCTATTATTCAATGTTTTCTAGGCAAACATTCCTATTTGGAGGTGAGAAGAGTATCTTCTGTGATTTGCTGGTCTGTCTACTGCAGCTCTAGCCTGAACATGTTGGAATTTGGTGTGAGAACAACTACTTTCTCCCCAATCTCAAATTTGGAAGCTCCAGGGACCGCTAGCCCAAGCCTAGGTTCTTAACAGTCTTGAAATTGCTGACACAGTGCTGAAAAGCTCTTAGCTGGTAACTTAAAAGTCAACATTGCCACTACAGACAGAACTCTCTTGTGCCCTGGCATGGGGAGACCCCGCACCTCAGTTTTGAGCTCACTTCATGGAGAATGAGGAGCCCTCTGAGAGGGTGATGCTGCACAATAAATGACGCAGTGGGGAAAAAAAGGCCATGGGGGGGGGCGAAAAATGAAGGTAGATGTTACATGCTGGCTGCCTATCAGGAGATGGATTGAGGTGCATGCCTTCAAAAAATCTTAGTGGAAAATGAAGCCGTGCTTGCTGAGATTGAGGTGAACAAGCTTTTCAAAGACTGGTTAATGCAGCTGCTGTGGCTGCACAGGAATGATTTGGTCGTGGTTTGGTATTTCTGTGCAACAGTCAGGGAGGATGAGTGCTGAAAAGAACTCAGTTTTGGAGCAACATTGTTTGTAGTTGGGCATTTCCATTTACCAGCCATAAATGCATTTTACTTCAAACAAATTTTAATTAAAAAGGAGAAGACTCCAGTATTCATTCAGAGCCAGGATAGAAATGTCTTAGCTAAGAGCCTCAGTGCAAAGCTCCCTCTCCTGTAACAGCAGTTTCTCCACAGTTGGGGTGGTGAGTGTCCATCACCCACCTGCCCCCATCAGCCTGCACCTGTTGATGGAACCCTCCCACCAGTATTAGGCCCAGGTGCAGAAGGAGCAGCTGATCCTCTGCACATCACAACTTGCAGTCTGCAGAGCAGGGTGTAAAGGAGGTAAGTCCCTGTATTTCATCCACCCGTTTGTACTGGCACTGCAACCAATGCCAGCTGTTATCCTGCCCTATGAGTCGATGGCACTTGAACTACACTGCACAGACAGCAGGCAGCCTGCGTGGGGATGGTGACACTGGGTGCACTGAACACTTCTGCAGGGAGCCGCTGCTCAGAGCTGAGCGTCTTCTGACAGGTCCCGCGTACAGCCTGGATGGTCTCCATTGCTCTAAATGTAATTTGTAAACCAATTGGAATGAGAAAGTACTTGAAGACTGTTTGGTGCTCAGAGCAGAGTTGGAAGAGTTGAACTTGGCTGAGCAGGGTTAGTGGAGCTGGACCTAATATACACCCTGATAGCTGCAATGAGATGGCAGGATGCTGGCGCAAAGTCAGCAAACATAATTTACATGTTCAAGCAGGTGATAAATGATGTGAAATATTTCCAGATCGCAGCCTGGAGGGTGACGCTACTACCACTAAGTCTTTCAAACTGTATTTGCTTTTCTTTTTATAACAAGAACCCTAAAAAATAACCTCTTCTGGAAAAAATATATTAATAGATGGTCTGTTGTGGTCGTCCAGTGCTGCTGGGGAAGCTGAGGAGATCCAGGCTGTTGCAGCGGGGACTGACCATTCCTCCCTCGGCCTGCTGTTAGACCTGACATATTAGACCCTGTTGGTAAGAGTTATCGGAGATATTCCAGGCGAGCTGACAGAGCTTGAAGATGTGGCAAAACAATCTCGGTGATGTCTTTCTCTGCTGTTTTTACAGCTCATGTAGAAAGCAAGGATGAAATATAAACATGTATTAGTTGAGAAGTAACTTCTCTGCCCTTCTACCTAGGGTTTGTAGTGATGTATGCATGCAGTGAGCACATGTGGCTGCTGCGATGTACTGCAACCGAATGGCCGTTACTCAGCTGGAGGTGAGTGAGAGGGAACTGGGTGTGGTTTGCAGGGAAGTGTGCAGCCGGTCCGTGGAGAGAGCAGAGAAGTGGGTTTGTGCTGAGAGGGGTACTCACAGTTCTGCATGTTGGGTGACTTGTTTGGTGACTTGAGTTAGCTCAATAGTGAGTGTCTACATCTTTGCTCTGGAAAATCTCTGACCCTTTGATTCCAAGGAAATGGTTAGAATCACTGAGATTTAAAAGGTAGCTTTAAAAACACACAGATGCATGGACTGGCACCCAAAGGTACTTGTTGAAAGGAAATTGACTTGGTATGTGCATGGTCAGCTCCTACTGAGAGCTGTCTTCTAGAAACCCAGAAGTCAGGGAGGTTGTCAAAACTGAAAGTACTTAAATGAGGATCTGTACCAGAAAATTGAGGTGAAGCACAAACAGCTTGCATTATGCATTTTGATGTACACAAGTTGCCTTAATTAAAAAGTATATATCAAACACTAAATGGCGATAATGAAGGATTACAAGATGTAATAGGTCCTTTGAGAACAGCTAAAACATGTCATTTACCTTAAAAATGTTGTTGGCCTTTCAGAACCAAGTAATGTGAACAACCTATGCATTTCTTACTGTAAGGAATAAAAACAGCTGACCCTGAGAAGCAGAAAAACAATACAAAACGTTGTCTATGGGTGGTAGGGAGTAGGTGGTGTGTGTGAAAGAAAATGACATGTGGGTCATTGTTGCAGCTCCACAGAGGAATTAATTTGTGTTGCTGCAACATAAACTAATTTCTTGGTATATATTCCTCACAATTCCACAGGTCTTCCTCATTATAGTGCCATGATACTGCTGTATCCCATGCTGTGATGCTCGTTTTGTTTCCTATGGTGTTCTTACTAACTCAAAATCCAGAAGCCATGGTTATAAACAACTGGAGATGGATCCTATATGTTAGTACTGGGGGTCTTCTCTGGCTAGAGAAAACACCTTGGCTGGAGCTTTGGATGGCTTTGCATATAAATCTCCACAGTGCATCGCAAAGCAGGAAACAACTGCCCTTCTCTTCTGTGTGACTTGCTCACCCTTGGAGATAGGCTCAATGCCATAGTACCTACAGTGTCCAGGGGGGCAGGACAGGATCTAAACCAATGAGGAAAAGACTGTTCTAAATAAAATTAGATGTTATGACTTTCCAACTCCAAATAGTACTGGCTGATTCTTAAAAAGAGTCATAATTTCAGTTTTTTTTCTCCATTTTTTTTTTATTACTAAAACCAGGTTAATTACTACTTGGAATGATTACATTTGCTTTAACCACAGCCTCATCTGTTGGCAGTATTTTGAAAATGAGTAATCTGGAGTGAGTATTTCCTAGTAATATCCTGTTCAGACGTAACTCAGTTCACAGGTCAAGGTGTGAAATCCATGAATCGAGTGATTTATGACATAGCGGGTCTTTTTGTAGGTACCTATTGAAGAATCACAAATTAGGCTGTTTGGAACAGAAGGATGGAATAATAAACGTGCCAAAGAAGGCAAAAGGGTTACAACAGAGTAGATGTTACCTCTTGCTCCTTAATTGTTTGAGATTACATTCACAGAGGAAAGCATGTTCAAGGATGCATAGGTAAGATACAACCCTGGCATGCACATCCATGTGTATATAATGCAGATTCATACACACAAAGAAGCATACAATTATGCCTGGACCCATCCTATTTCTCTTTGCACTATTATGAATAGAGATTAATTCTTGTTTGTGGGAGAACTGTCCTGAAGTGAGGTGGCTTCACAGTCCCGAAGGAGGCGCCCGAACAGGAACCTGAAGGTCCGCGGGAATAAATCATGGGAATTGACCGGTGGCATAGCCTGGCTGAACTCAAGGGGGAGACCAGTGGGACACACTGAAGATGTCTGGACATAAGCAATCGTCTTAAAGGTGAACAGCTGGGGACGGGAATCTGACAATCTGCTGGTAAGGAGCAGAGCACTCTGAGAGAATAGGGACCTGAATCAGGAACAGAACGGTGTACAGCGCTGCCAGTGGTGTAGCCCCAGCTGAACGGTGACAGGGATTGAGAGCGTTCTTAAACATCGCTGTCTGCTGGATGGGCAGGTGAGCAGCCGCAGGAACATGGGACAGTCTGCTAGTAAGGAGCAGAAGCTGAAGTTAGAAATGCTGCAGTGCATTGTGAGAGAACAGTGCTTGAAGACCCCACTGCAGTTAGGGAACGACTGTTGGCAGAGAGTTGGGACTCACTCGCAGCAACGCAACTCTCCAGAAAATCCTTTGCCAGAGGGGACTGTAGTTAAGTGGGGGACGCCTGCACCTCCTGTGAAGCCTTCTGCCAGCAAGGTGCAGGGTGGCTCTGGTGAATGTATCCAACAGAAGTGATGCTGTGATGGAGAGCCTGACTGCAAGGGTGGAAGTGATGAAATCAGCTGCCCTTCTCAGATCTGCAGACCAGACCAGATCAGATGTGAAGATGGGAACTGTATCCATGGGAGTGGGCAGTGTAATGGTGTGAGAAACTGTCAGGATGGACTTGGGGTTGGTGTGGCTTCAAGAACTGTTGTTGTTTGGGTTACTTTTACTTGTCACATTTTGTAGTACTTTGTGTAGTATCCGCTGTCTTACAACGTTGATTCAGTCAGTCTTAGAGAGTAGTCAGGTTAATGTAAGAAACAAAAAAGGGGGATTTGTGGGTGAACAGTCCTGAAGTGAGGTGTGAGAAAACAGTATGTAGAACTGAACCCTTGAGAGTATGTGATGGACCTCAGGAAAATTGCTCGTTAGCTGTTAAAGGTGGGAGTGCAGCAAGCAGAAGGAGCTGCAAAGCTTGTTTACACTTAAGCAGTACTGGCACAACTTGTTTTGATATTAGGCTTTGCGACAGTGGAATGTTATTGGGCAGGGCTATATAAGCTGGAGTAGAACACTAATAAGGGGATTTCAATGTCGTACCCACATGATGTTGGGGTCTGTGCCTTTCATATTCCACGCCTGGTTTTTTTTTTCTGATTGGGGGGAAAAAATCAGTTATACTGTCTTTCCTAGAAAAGATGCAAACTCACCCTGTGAGGAATGCTGGTAAGGCTAGATCAGGAATTGCACCATTCAGGTAGAGTGGAAAACAACTTGATTTTTATCTAATACAATTCTAAGTGGAACATCCAGAATAGTGCAGTGGAGATCAAAACTAGACCTGAGGAATTAACTGTGAAATCTGAAAAGCCTACATGGTTTTTCATTCCTACAGGATGGGAAAGAGGTGAAAATCTGTTCCGTAATACTGGCACACAACGCTTCACGTGTCATTATAAATTGTCATCTGATATGATTTTTATGTATGGATTTCTTACTAGTCATACTATGGAAATTCACAATCCAGTAAAACTGTAGCTGTTTTATTTGGATTCTCATTAAACAAAGGTTTCTTTAGGGGAAAGTAGTTGTATGTGCTGCTGCCACCTGTGGTACTGCAAGACCTTCTCTCTACAGCAGAGCCTCTAAGGCAAAGGAAGGACGTTGTGCAGTGTCACACCAGAAATCCTTATTTTCTGGTTAACCATGTATACAACTATTCCAGTTTATGTAGTATATTAGTGATGAATTACAGAGATGAAACAATGGCTGAAACGGTGTAAATTCAGAAAGCAGTCTCTGAAAACCGGAGGACAGGAAAATGGGAGGACTATTGCCAAGACAGTCTGTTCAGCAATGTCTTAACAGAGAAATACTGAATAAGGATGTCCAATATCCACGTGGATAGCAGAATGAAGTTCTGTCTCCTTCTTAAAATGCAAGCAGTTGTAATAAATCCTAGGCAAGCTGGAACAAAAGTGGTCAGAGTGAGAGCGTTCTTGTTTTCCTCCATGTCCAGCGGTGCCCAGCAGATGTGACTTCCTTTCGGCACTCCTTTTAGAAAACAGGAATATGAAAAGGACAGAACAGGAGAGAACAGGATATGAAAAGAAGGCCAAGCAATAATTCCATTTGCTACAGGAACGGTGCGATTCTCAGCTGCATGCTTATTGTATTTCCTGCCATGCATGGTTTTGATTCGGTGGTTTCTATAGGAATAGGGCAACTGTCTGTAGCAGTCAAGTATCTGTAGAGGTTAGAAGTGAAGAAAGTGTGTTCATCCTGCCAAAACAAGGTCGACCTTCTGAGTTAGGTGAGCTTTCTCCCAAAGAGTCACTGCGGGTCTGGATGACAGTAGCATGCTGATGGGGCAGCTGGGGATGTTTTGCTCTCTCCATCACTATTGCTTGCTGTCAGTCCACAGCTGAAACAGCTGTGGAGTGGAGGAGGAAATAAAATGTGCATCGTTACTTGAGATGTGTAGTCACAAGCACCAAATGGGAGTGACTGAGCATAACAAATGAGTTGCTTCAGAGAAAATAACTGAAGCAGGACGGGTGAGTGAAATGAAGTTATCACAAGAACATACCATTGATGGTCACAGCTAACATGGGGGTTGCTCTTCTCTTCCACAGCGTGCGGTCAGCGCAACGGAGACAGTAAGAAGGTGACGCGGAGGAAATGGAGCAATGAACGCCATTACCGTGTTGATGGAAGATCAGTTCAGATCTTGATGGCTGGGAAAGGATCTGGTTGAGCTCCAGTGGGCTAAAACACAGTGAAGATGGGAAACAGGTATGAGTTCTTGTGTTTGTGTAAATGGGAGGTAATGCTGACCTTCGGATAGGTGTTTATCACACTCAAAGATGGAAGCCCACCTGTTGCCCATGTTCAGAGCTCGGTGACCTGAGGCTGTGCGTACAAACCTTCCTGAAGCCTGACAGCATGTTTTGGGCACAGCTTGAGCTGCAATCTTGACAGGTGGCTTTGCTTATGAGGGAAGTACTTGGTTATGCTTGGGTCTTCAGGGTCTTCAAGGAAAAACTGTTATCCTTGTGAAGGATGAAGACACATTCAAGTGTTACTTCCTCTGTGTCGTAAACTGCCTTGCCAAATAAGAATGAGTGTATCTTACTGAAAAGAACAGTGACTTGTATTGCTTGATATTTAGAGGAGCGGTTCACTAATTCCATTGGGTCAAATTAGCATCAAGTTCCTAAACACCAGCAATACGATGCAGTCTTCGGACTGTAGAGTATCTGAACGTAGTTATAAGAAAGCATAGGTGTGTAAGTCTACGTGTTGTGAGATGCTATACCAAGGTAAACGCTCAGGAGTTGTTAGGTTGTATTTGTGTGTGTATTCTCCTTTATGTGCTCCTTCTAATTACTGTAGAGACTAGGACATAAAATGAGGGTTTCAGGGTTGTAGGATGTTACCATTGATTTGTTTGTTGTGAGCTGCTGTATCATGCGCAACTAGGGTTTAGTCTCTGTGTCTCTATGATTTCAGAACGTCAATTGTAACACAGTGAGGCTATGTTGAAATGGATTTCTACTTGAGTGAATTTCTAAGCAACCCGGTCTCCACTCAAAGACATTCATGTACGCTTAAACAACACTAACAAGTTCTCAGCTGAAATTCACAACCTACTTACTCGTGTTTATTCTCTGCCAAGATGCTAAATTCTTGGTGCAAGTTAGAGAGCCATTAATAGCCACACCACACAGGTTCTGGATGGTGGATGAGCGCAGCACAGACGTGGTCTTTGATGGATGACTTGCCTGTGCTTCCCTTTTAAGTAAAAATCTGCAAACTGTCCATGTGTTCTTACCTTCAGACTAAATTTAGTTTAGTCAAGGAATGACATAGTCGCCCTCCTTTTCTAGGTTGAGATAAAAAGAAATAGGGTCATAGTGAAAGCTAGGCTTCAGAGCAGGGGTTAAGTCAATAGTATTACTTGAACGGGTTTATGTTAAGGAGCTAGTGAAGAGTGAACAAAAGAGATGAGGAATAAAAGGGATAAAAATGAAGTAACTTCAGAGGGTAACAGTCCAGCGTATTTTCTTCTTAGCATCCCTTCTGGAGATGTGTAACTTGCAGGTGTCTTTGCAGATGATTATGAGCTACAGTGACAGGGGGTGTTAGCATTTATAATGCTGAAAGTCATCTCAAGCAAGTAATGGGTAGAGAATGTGCTCAGCACTATCTGGGAGAGCAGTTAAACGGCAGTGATGTGTGTAATTCTGACTTACATCTAATGGCATGGATTCACATTGTCCTCTAGTACTACAAAAAGAAACAAATGAATACCCTTGGCTTTTCTCACAGGAGACTGCATGCAGGAGACAGTGTAACTGGAAGGAAGAAGCTCTTTGAGAGAGCGGTAAGGCACTGGCACAGGCTGCCCAGAGAAGCTGTGGCTGCCCCATCCCTGGCTGTGTTCAAGGCCAGGCTGGATGGGTTCCTGGGCAGTTTGATCCAGTGAGCTAGTGGCTGGCAGCCCTGTCCACGGCAGGGGGCTTGGAACTGGATGATCTCTGAGGTCCCTTCCAACCCAAGCCATTCTATGATAACTTAAACATGGGCAGTATTTGGTGATAGTACTTGGAGGCTTAAATTTCCTATGTCTAAATGTGTTTATCTTCCTGCAAATGCAAGTCAAAATAAAATACCTCAATGGCAGCCAGTTGTCTGGCACAGAGAAGGGGAAAAGAAGGTTTTTGAAAATGGATTTGAAAATGTTTGTAGCCTACTGTAAAAGATGGTTGCAATCATTGTAGACACTTAGTGCCTAGGAGCTCTGAGGAAAAAAAGGAAGCCCCCAAACTTGTCAAGGTAGGAGTAAACGAAGTAATGCAGTTGAACTGGAATTGAGATGTGAGCATAAGTGCTCATTAACTTGATGCCTATTGAGCTCATATTCGAGTGGCTCATGGCATACTTAAATGCCAGTGGAAATAAGGTAGTAATCCACGGCAATAACTTGGTGTAGAATTGAGCATTATTTCCTGCTGTTGTAGCTCAGGATTGTGTAATCCAAAAACAAGTAAGTTTTGAGTGCGTTGTGTTTGCATCCAGTACAGGTGTAAACACCAGCAGCCCTAAGCAGCTGGAAAAGAAGGGGTGGGCACATCACTGGGGGCAAGCCTAGAAGACAGGGAAATGAATCACAGAATGGCTTGGGTTGGAAGGGACCTCAGAGATAATCTAGTTCCAGCCCAACGAGGGCAGGCACAAAACAATGGATGAATGGGGAAAAAAAAAAGAAAAAAACGAAAGGAAATAACTACTGGTAGGTGAGATAGGANAAGCCCGCCGCAAGCTGCCCCCAAGAAGACCCCAAGCTGCCCCTAAGCTGCCAAGAAGACCCCAAGCCCCCATGCCCCCTATTCCCCAAGGTCCCTGTTCTGCAAGCCAGCCCCCAAGCAACCCATCAGCATTACCCATCAGCATTCAGAATCTGTGCTCTTTAGGACGCTGTTTGTTGGGTCTGTGCGTGCAGCCATGGCCATTTTAGGCCTTCCTCACAACAGACCTTCCCTCTTACGATCAAAAGAAATACTGCTGCCTTCATCATCCGTTTCGTTTATCCAATCCAAATATGCTCTTTGTAATGCTGAGTCCACTCAGCACCTTGCCCTTTAATTTGGACAATTATTATTTAGACTTATTTGCCAATTGCCTGGTTCTATCTACAAACAACAGGTTGGTTCACAATTTCTTTTCATTTTTTTCCCCATTAGAAAAAAAAAAAAAAAGGCTATAAACCAGCAAAGGCTTTTAACCGGTATTTCTTTATAAAAGTCTTCATATCCCCCCTGTTGGTCCCTCTGGTCAATCCCCGACTTTCCCACAACTGGAAATACTGATTCACCCTTTCTCTTCATGATGGGTGGATCTCTTGGATATTCCAGATTTCTCTCTGGGATTTTAATAATTCCCCTGAGGAGCACTGTACTACCGGAAAAGCCTCTGAATACCAAAAACCTGGGCATGTTGGTTTATGGATCACTATGCTGAGGGCGAACAAACACACACTTAAGAGCGCCAGCGATGCCCCCTGGGGACACTCACAGTGTGCAGCTTCCTCCCAGCCACAGGCTGCGCTCATTCTCTTGGCTCTCCAGGTGAAGGCTATTGATTCCTCTCCTTCTGTCTTCTGCTCCCCAAGCATGGGGGTCTGTAGAGACATTCACACAGATGCCGTGTGTCCACCCCTTTGCTGCGTTTCTCACAGCCGTTTCGGTGGCCAACAGCACCTGACACGGCCCTTCCCACTAGGGCTGGAGCTTTGACTCCTTCCAGGTGCGTACCAGGAACCAGTCTCCCGCCTGGAATGAGTGTCCTGGAAATTCCAGAGGTGGGGTCTGAGCCAATGGTCCACCAACCTGAAGAGATGGTAAGGAAGAAGACAACCTGAGTGTAAAGTTCTTTAGAAACCTGCCTTTGCTTTCAGGGGCAGGCGCCTGACTGCTCCCCCCTAGGCACAGCAGCCCAACGGCATTTCCTGCGGTGACACTGCTGTGTCCCTTCTAGGAGCAGTTCGAATCCTGAGGAGAGCTGCCGGCAAACGTTCTGTCTGTGGTACTTTGGTTTCTAGAACCAACTTTGCCAGGTGCTTCTTCAATGTCTGATTCACCCGTTCGACTTTTCCAGAGCAGGGAGGGTGCCACGGAGTAGGAGACATTCCCCCGCTGTACATACTGCTCCGTGGGCATATCGCGGATCTGTGTGCACAGTCCCCTGTTCTCCTTGCAGTAACTTCAGCGCCTGATTCAAAGCACAGGGTTCCCAGGTGAGAGCTGACCGCTGCCTGGGGAAACTTCCCATCTCTTCCACTTTCCCGCCTGTCCCACTGATAGCTGCATACCCATGGCGTCTTTTTCCACTCACAGCTCTGGATGAGCCATCCATAAACGTTATTTCCCCTTCATCTCATGGTGTGTCTTGCAGACCTGACCTTATTTCTGTTTGGTAGTTTATTAGATCTAAACGACTATGGTCTACATCAGCTGTATTCTCAGTCCCCTTAGTTTGAAAGGAAGCAGGATTTAAGGTAGAATCAGTAATTAGAGTTACATCACCTTTCTCAGTCAGTATTGCCTCATATTTAAGAATTCTGGAGTCAGTTAGCCACCTTCCACCTTTCTGAGTGGGGATCGTTTTCACCTGGTGAGGGGTAACAACCATCACTTTTCCCCCAAAGGTTGGTTTCCTGATGTCTTCTACCAGTTACGCTGCTGCCGCCACAGCCTGCGCGCAGTCTGGCCATCCCCAAGACGCAGGATCCAGTGATTTGGATAAGTACGCTGCAGGCTTCCTTCTGTCTCCCCATTCTTGGGCTAAAACTCCCAAGGCGGCTCCTTCCCTGACAGCGGTAAAACGAATAAACGGTTTTTCCAAGGCAGGTAAAGCTAAAACTGGTGCTGTGATCAGCTCTTGTTTTGTTTTTTCTACTGCTTCTTTTTCTTCTTCTGTCCAATGTAATATATTAGGCTCATCCTCTGATAATTTGAGAAATAATTTCTTTGTTTTCTGTGCATATGCTTCTATCCATAACGTACAGTATCCAGTCAAACCCCAAAATTTTCTTAACTCTTTCTTCATTCTGGGGAGAGGGAGTTGCACGATTCCCCGAATTCTCTCGGGGTTAGTTTTCCCTTTCCCTTCAGAGATCAAGTGCCTCTGTTGATCAGAGACCAACAGTCAGCCGTCCCCTTGTAACTCCGGGCATTCTCTTTTGAGGTGGACGCCTGTCCGCACTGATAACATTCTCTCTGGATCTGGATTTGTGGTGGTCTAGGGGAGGTCCACCTCCCCTCATTCCATTCATTCCTGCAATTTCTGTTCCCTTTGTCTCGGTTCCACCCCACCCCTTGCTTCCCTTGGAGCCCCTTTTTCGGTTGGGGTTCCCTCCCTGTCTCACTGCTTGACTTACAGCAGAGGCCATCATTTTTGCTTTTGGCCTTTGCTTTTCCTCTTCCCTTCTGACATACACTTTCTGCGCTTCCCCCAAAAGAATTCCCAATGACTGTTCATTCTGCCTCTCTATTTTCTGAAGCCTCTTTCGTATGTCTGGCCAGGATTTAGTCACAAAGTTAACTTCTGACAGCTGCTGCACCACTGGTTCATTAGGATCTAGCCTTGAATACCTTCGCATTCCCTCTTTGAGTCTCTCCAAAAATTCAGTGGGAGTCTCATCCTTGCCCTGCTCAACTTCAAAGGCTTTAGTAATATTCTGGGACCGAGGTACCTCTTCTTTAATCCCTGCAACCATTATTCTTCGTAAATCGCTCATATGTTCTCTGTGTGTTTGATTATTGTTATCCCAGAGCAGGTCTGCTATGGGATATTTAGTCTCTGCTAAAATTGCACCTGGTCCTGGTGGATGCTGTCTGTCCCACTCCCACACAGCAGCTCACCTTATCATTCCTCGTTCCTCCCCATTAAAAAATATACTCAAAATTGACATTATTTCAGCCCAAGAATAAATATTGGGTCCCAAAAATTGATCAAATTGTTCAGCTAACCCAATTGGATCCTCCATCAAGGGTTTCATTTCCCTTTTAAAATTTCCCCCCTCCCAGCTAGTTAGGGGAACATTCACATACCCTATATTTCCTATTGCTGTTGGAACTTCTCTAAGGGGGCCACATAGAGGTGGTAGCAGGGTTAGTGTTATCATGGCGGTTAGTATCAGGGAAGGGAAAGTTCACAATATCTCTCTGGCACTGCTCTAATTCCCTCCTTAATCTAGCATACTTTCTCTCCTCATCATCAGCAACACCAGATATCTGCCCAGTGGGGCGAGTAAGGGGAGAGCACTCACTCCCCATTTCCCTGGCAGCCTCTGGTTCCTCTTCAGAAATGAGAATAGAGACTGCCTCAAGTGCCGGGACCGCTGCTGGTGTCAAAGTTGCTGCAGGCGGCGTCAGGAAAATTGAAGGATTATAAGGGGGAGGACTGTATTGAATGGAGGAACCTAATCTATGTGCAGGCAGATGGTCTAAGGCATCCCATTTAGACTTTCGCCTCCCCCCGATTTCCGCAGAATTCTGGTGAGTTACGAGAAACTGTTTACTCTCATATATCCAACAAGATGCATAAGCCGACTCTTCCTCTGAAGGAGAAGTTGTACTGTTTGTATACAAATCTAAAGCCTGACATACCCAATCTTTGTCAGACTCATATTTTGGCCAAAATACTGGCATGCCTTTTATTGGTTCTTTGGGCCACACAAGTACACGATATGGAATAATTTTCTCTTTATCGTTATCCTTTGTTTTTGAATTCTTTTTCCAATTTGTCAACATTCTTCCCAAAGGGCTGTTAACAGGCACAACCCCAGAGACCTTCTGCTCATCACTGTTTTCCCTGGAACTCTTATTCCCCATTTCTCACAAACTCTAGTCATGCCACTACAGAATCTACCCTTCTGCACGATACCACGCACCAAATTCTTGGTTCCTGCAAATGGGGTGCACTATCAAACACCATCCTTACACAAGGAAATACTGTGCAACCTAAGAGTCCAGATCCCAAGAATCCCTTCCACTCTTTACCACACACTCTAACTCCAATCTTACTCCTGACAGAACTGAGAAACCTCGCTCCCTCAGTCACACTTCACATGAGAGCCTCAAACCCCAGCCCCCAAGGCAGTACTTAATCAGATTGGATTTTTCTTACCTTGGTCTGTGGACAGACTCACCGGGTCAACACGTAAACCGAACTGCCAACCACCGCCCTTCTCTACCCCAACTGCTCACAAAACTTGCCTCTTAAAAAAAAAAAAAAAAAATCCTCCAGTCCTCCCTCCAGAAGTCTTTAAAAAGTCATTCAGAAGTCTTTAAAAATGCCTGTGCTGACAGAAATCATGTTGGTGTTATCTATGGAAATGTTGCTATTCTCTTCGGCTGCCAGGATGGCAATGGCTGTTCTCCAGATGGAGAGCCAAACCCATCACCTTTGTTTTTCAGTTGAGGTAACCCGCTGGAGGCAACTCTAGACAAGACTGTCCGCTTCTTAATGGGTAGCACGAGGAGGCAGCAGCGAGAATGGTATCCAAGGGCTCCCCACGCAAGTAGCCGAGAAAAGCCCTCTGCAGAAATGTTTTGTCGTTTCCCTACTTTGCAACCGTACTCAGCCCAGTGGGTGTCTGTAGATACAGACCTTGGCCACCTTACCCTATGAAACATCCAATCAGCTGCAGCATGTAGTGTGGCTAACGTCTTCTTCCCACCGCACAGACTGGAAAGCAGAACTCAGATACATCCAGACAAGTTGAGTGAGATTCATTGCTGACGTCCGGAAGTTACTCATCTGAGAACAAGCAACAGTGCTGAACTGCGTCTAATCCAAGAGGAAGAAGAAAATCCTTCTGGGGAGTCATACACGTTACCAATCTTAATGCTGTATCTTAGGGCAGGATGCTTTTTCTTGTTGTGCCTGCACTTTTCCAGTGATATAAGGAAGCCCAATGCTAGAAGTTTGCTGGTCTCACACCACCAGCTCATTAACAGCTGTCCTTTGGCTGTGATGGGAGGAGCTGAAACACCTGTAACCACCCCTGAGGTGAGGTGAGGTGAATGTAATCTTCCTGCAGAGGCACAAGGTCAGAGGCACAGATCATAGAATCATAGAATGCCTTGGGTTGGAAGGGACCTCCAAGATCACCCAGTTCCAAGCCCCCTGCCGTGGACAGGGCTGCCAGCCACTAGCTCACTAGATCAAACTGCCCAGGAACCCATCCAGCCTGGCCTTGAACACAGCCAGGGATGGGGCAGCCACAGCTTCTTTGGGCAGCCTGTGCCAGCGCCTCACCACTCTCTCAGGGAAGAATTTCTTCCTGATGTCCAACCTCAACCTCCCCTCTTTCAGTTTCAGCCCATTCCCCCTTTTCCTACCATTATCCACCTGTGTAAAAAGTCTGTCCCCCTCCTGCCTGTAAGCTCCTTTCAAGTATTGGAAGGCCGCAATGAGGTCTCCCCGGAGCCTTCTCTTTTCCAAGCTGAACAATCCCAACTCCCTCAACCTTTCCTCACAGGAGAGGTGCTCCAGCCCTCTGATCATTTTGGTGGCCCTCCTGTGGACCTGTTCCAACAACTCCACATCCCTTCTGTACTGGGGGCTCCAGGCCTGGACACAGTACTCCAGGCAAGGCCTTACAAGGGCAGAGTAGATGCCCCTGGATGGCATCCCTTCCTTCAGGGCTATCAACAGCACTGCTCAGCTTGGTGTCATCAGCAAACTTGCTGAGGCTGCACTTGATCCCACAGTCTAAGTCGTCAATAAAGATGTTGAAGAGCACCGGTCCTAAGATGGACCCCTGGGGGACACTGCTCGTGACTGGTGTTGTGTAAAAACACAACTTAGCCTAACTCTCATAGTATGAACGGCATGGACCCCGACATCGTGTGGGTACGAAATTGAAATCCCCTTATTAGTGTTCTGTTCCAGCTTATATAGCCCAGCTCAGTAACAAGTTGTGCCAATACTGCTTAAACATAAACAAGCTTTGCAGCTCCATCTGCTCTCTGCACTCCCACCTTTAACAGCTAATGAGAAGTTTTCCGAAGGTCCGTCACATACTCTCAAGGGTTCAGTTCTACATACCGTTCCCCCACACCCTAAGAATCCCAAAGCCCCCTCCCCAATAATCCCAAGCCCCTCTAAGAAACCTGAAGACCCAAGGCCCCCTAAGAAGCCGTACGCCCCAAGCCCCAAAATAATCCCCAATCCCCCCTAACAATTAGCAAGCCCCACCAATAATCAAACTCCAACCCCCCTTAATAATCATAAAAACCTAAGCCCCAAGCCCCTCTAATAATCCCCAAGCCCAAGTCCTGAGCCTACTTAATAATCCCCAAGCCCCTCTAATAATCCACAAGACACAAGCCCAAAGCCCCAAACCCTAAGCCACCTAAATAATCCCCAAGCCTCCCTAAAATACCCAAGACCCAAGCCTCCCTAAGAAGTCCTGCCCAGAAGCCCCAAGACACAAGCCACTCAAGAAGCCCTATGCACCAAACCCCCCTATGAAGCACCAAGCCCAGAGCCCCCAAATAATCCCCAAACCCCCTGAATAAGCCCCAAGCCCCCCTTGTAGGACCCCCTTACAAGGCCAAAGTCCCCTGGATCGCAGAATCACAGAATGTTAGAGATTGGAAGGGACCTCGAAAGATCATCTAGTGCAATCCCCCTGCCGAAGCAGGAACACCTAGAGCAGATCGCACAGGGACGCACCCAGGCGGGTTTTGAATGTCTCCAGAGAAGGAGACTCCACAACCTCTCTGGGCAGCCTGTTCCAGTGCTCTGTCACCCTCACCGTGAAGAAATTTCTCCGCATATTTAAGCAGAACCTCCTACGTTCCAGCTTGCACCCATTGCCCCTTGTCCTGTCACTGGATGTCACAG
>VXAV01011120.1:23447-81865 GCA_013399715.1 Alectura lathami | reverse complement strand
GTGACAGCTCCCGCGGCACCCCCGCAAAACGAGGGAGGCTGCGGGGACCGCAGTCAGAGCGGGCGCTGCCCGGGGTGGCTGCCCCGGGTGCCGCGGGGCTGCGAGCGCCCGGGCCGCCTGGAAAGGTTCGGAACTGTGTTGCCGTCTTAGCGTTGGTGTGTTAGTCTTGGTATCGCTTTCTGCTGAGGAGGGTGAGGAGGTTGTCACGAATTCGTTCCGATGCCCTTTGTGCACTTTGTGGGTGGTCACCTGTACGGTTCCCTCTTCTAATGCCTTTCGCATTGCAGTGGGAGGACAGATGCGTGCCTGCTGGTGTAAAACGCCAAAAACTAGAGCGGTGTTATCTGCATCGTCCTTTAGGGGGGATTTATTGACGTTTCCTATTTCCGATTTGACAGTATAAACTTTGTACTGATACAGTTTCGGTGTCTTTGCTTGGCGTTTGAGGGTTCATGGCCTACAAGCCAGTGTGGATATAAAACCGTTTTTATTCCTATGAATAACTTTTGGGGGCTGGTTGTGTGTAGTAGTAGCTCTTTAAGTGAAATTAGATTACTTCCTCTGCTGTCTTCCCTGATCGTTGTGGGAAAAAAAAAAATTTACTCCCATGAAGCACTTTGTGCCTAATGTGCAGTGTGTCTCGTACAGTTTTAAAGGTGCAGTATCATGGTTATGAAAGCTTCAGTAGAAGATGATGATTCAGGATGGGAGCTTGGTATGCCTGACAAGATGGAAAAGAATAACACAGACTGGATAGATATAACCCAGGATTTTGAAGAAGCCTGTAGAGGTGTGTTGTACTGCTTATGATCTGAGAAAAACTGGAATCTGTGGAGAACTGAGGATAGTTCTTTGTTCTAGTAAATAGTTTGACCCACACTCAAGCTGCAGACAAACAGAACACAGTGGTTCTGTGTTTTCACGTGTTAACTGACTGGAAGGCTGAAAATACCAGAAGAACCTTGCTTTGCTGCTTCTCACAGATTACAGAAAAACCTCTTTTTGTTGTGTTTTGTTGTTGTTGTAGCATGCATTTTTGCATCTTTTTTGTGTTCTCTGTTTTCCTTTGTAAAGAGTTGTCTCCCGCTAAGCTGAAACATCATTTATTTATGCAGAATCAACACTGTTTTCTCTGTAAATTTTTGGATTTACACACTCTGATTTGTTCACTTAATTGATCAGTGTATTATTTTTTTATTTTTGAAGTAAGTCTCAGCTTCAGGGGAAGTGCAATGCATCCCACTCAAAGGGAACACCTGCTTTCAGTTAAACACCGCCTATGTTGCTGTTACGTATTACTTTACTGCGGCAGCAACTTTTTTTTTTTAATTGATTCTGTGATGACCATAGGGAAAGATAAAAGTAAAACTGTAGCTCTTACTACAGTGAGTTACACAGTGGTAAACGTGATTTCCTTCCACCACCAAATAATTGCCTTTTATTAGCAATACAGGGTTTGCATGCCCTTCAGGTGTATCTAATGGTCTTCTTAAAAATTTTGAGGAAAAGCAAGCCTTTCAGTAAACACCTCCCTAGGAAAATTAGACATCTGCATAAAAGGAGCACAGAAATTGCTGTCTTGTGTTCCAGGCTAGTCTGATGCCACTATTTGGTGACTCAGGTGCTGGTGTCTCAGAGAAGGATTAGGAAAGATTACAAAAAACTATTTTTTAGCTTTTCAGTTTTTAAAGTGCTTTCTAAGTAAAAGCATGTAAAGGTAGAGTAGATAGGAAATGCCTGGTCTGCTTCCCACACCTTACTCTCTTTTAGCATGAAATAGTTTTTAAATAATACAACTATCCTGGAGAAGTTGCTTTAGAAGGATGATTGTAATTATTTGTTGTGATGTGTTCCTTTGTAGAACTGAAGCTGGGAGAACTGCTTCATGACAAGCTGTAAGTATATGTCTGGGATAGTTCTGTTTTTTAAATTGAATTAGTGCAAAGGTATTAACGCTTAATAATGAGCAAGTCATGCAGCATCAACTAGATATTTAAAATTTTTACTTTAAATAAAATGGTTGAAATCCTTAGGATAGTATTCATCCTGGTCACTATGTACATGGTGCACCTGCGTGAAGGCTGAACGTTTCCCATGTTGCCGGTGTAACGTTATATTTTCAGTTGATAGGTTTAGCGCAAACATTAGAAGTTAACCACCAATGATGTTGAAACTAGTGAACCTACTGAACTATGTTACGTGGGCACGCTTCTGTGCAAAAAGACGGAAACATTTCAAGTTTTTTAATTCAGGTACCTCAACTGTCACTAGCACGTTTAGATGGGCATTCTGTGTGCTCTAGACTAATTCTAAAATGCCATGCCAAAATGAAAGCTGAGAGCTCTACGGGTGAAGAAAAACAGACTTCAACAAAAACCATGTGCGAAAATCTTGCTGTTTTTTTTTTAAATAATGAAGTGAGATTAAAATATTTTAAAGTATAAATTATTTAGCTATGCAGATCTGTTCATTTGCAGAAGAGTGCTCATTTAAGACCAAGAGCTCGGAAGACAGGAACGTGCTGTTTAATTGCTTAAAATTGTGTTCAAGGATGTCCGCTTGGTAGAATCAGAGCACAGCGTATAATTTCATGCATGAGTGCCTTTCAGAATTAGAACATGCAACATGCAATAACCTTGTCCTATATCATAAAGACTTGCTCAGCAGATCCGTTTGGTATCAGTGCTCCAAAGGTGAGGCGCTGTATCCTTTCTTCGGTAGGCCAGTCTTTCATTGGGTGCCTCTTCTGAGATGCGTTGTCACATGCTGTTGTTTGTTTGTTGTTTGGTATCGATTTTCTTAAAAATGCTTATCTAGTGTGTTCAAGGTGTATGCTTGTTTGTCTGTGTTGGGTGTTGTCATTATTTTGTGGGGGATGTGTCTTACCTAGGTTTTTGGATGTAACATAGTGAAGAGGAACTGTTTCAGTTAATACCAGTTTTATCATGTTTTAGAAATGTGATCTCTGAAGAGGTATTTTATCTTTACTAAATGTATAGAAACATGTGCCTAGGTTTAGCAATGGGATTTTTAGCTAAGGAGTGTTCCTCAGCTTAATTTTCTCACATCCTTGTCGCGCAGTGCTCAGGCTCCTGATCACCGTGCTCTCTCAAGAGCAGTGATAGCATTCCCTTAGCTTATTGTCAGCAGTCAGAATGCAATGTATACTCGGTTTGTCACCATATGTTCTTTTATGCTGGTTTGGTATAAAAACAATTAATTACATTTGGAACATTTTTCTTTTGGTGTCTTAGTTTTGGTCTTTTTGAAGCCATGTCTGCTATTGAAATGATGGATCCCAAGATGGATGCTGGTATGATTGGAAACCAAGTTAACAGGAAGGTTCTTAACTTTGAGCAAGCTATTAAGGTTTGTCACTGTTTCCTGTTTTTACCTTCTCGCTGGCTGTAAAAGTGCAGTAGAAATAACTTGTGATGCTTGCATTTTTCGTTATTAACTTTACTACAGTGATACTAACTCTTCCAGTGAAAATTGCTAAATATTAATACCTCAAATAAACGCATTTTGGAAACAGTTTTGCAAGTCATCCCATGCTTCCCTAAAGTGTATCTTTTGTATGAAGATGTATTGATTAGTCCCTTTTCCAGTTGAAAGGAAACCAACTTCTTTACAAAAGCTGTAGGTTAACACTTCTTATGACCTTCAGTTCATTATCATTGAACAGAATCTGATTCATGGTCAAAATTAATTGATGAAGATGGGCTGAACGACTGTCTGTTACTTTCAGAAGAATAATTCACTCACAGAGGGGAAAAAGATGTTACACGAGGACTTTGAATGGGTTAAGAAGGAAGCCTGAGTAAAATAACAGCTGTCTAATTCGTAATTCAGATTTGCATACACTGAACAAATAAAATTAAAGAAATAGCCTTTCTGCTTCCTTGGACTGTGAAGACAGTAAAAAAAAAAAAAAAAAAAAAAAAAAACAGCCTTCAGAGTATAGGTCCTGCATAATTCTGTGCTCAGTCATTATGACTATAGATAGTGTTTTATGATTTTGGGTGTTGGCACTTAATTGGTTTTAAACTTTTGTTGGCTATTCATAAATCAGAAGTTTTATCATTTTCTTTGAAGAGCTCTGTGTTTGGTCGGAGTTGTTCACAATGATGGAAAGTGAATATTCTCAGAGTTCTGGATTATGAAGTAGATCAGTAACGCTAGTGGCATACAGATGTTTGGAACTCATAACCAGCCTCCTTTTTGGCTGTATAAATCAGTAGTTGCTTTTTGGCTGTAGTCTTCTGTGTGATTAATGCTTGTTTCTTTCTTTGTTTTCTAAGGACGGCACTATCAAAATAAAGGATCTCACTTCACCTGAGCTGATAGGAATAATGGATACATGCTTTTGTTGTTTGGTAAAGATCTCTTCTTTTCTTGAGATACTTGCATTGGGTAATATAACAGGCCATAATTTTGATTTTATGTTTTATGTTTGTTTGTTTTTTGTTCTAAGTAATCATTATGGAAGAGAGCTGGTTGCATTTTAAGTAGTGTGAAAAGGTTCAATAATTATGTTTTTTTGTGTGTATATCTGATTGCCTGCTGTATGTTAGGGTTTGTCTGTGTGGGAAGTGAGTGCCCAGTAATCTACAACAAAAGTCAACATTGAGCTTCCATCAGCATTTTGAGGAACAGAAAGCAAATCATCTAAATCCATTTAGAAAGGATATGTGAATTATCAGTTATTTGCTAATAGTGACTATTTTTTCATATATATACAAATTTGTTTTGTAAATGATACAAAATATTTTTTGGTGTTCTTTAAAATGATGTCAATAAAATTACTTTTTTTTTTAACAGCATTTCAAATTACTTTATTCGCATAAAGCCATATAAAGGTGGCTGTGTGTTTGATACAGTGTAACTTAATTCCTCTCTCCTCAGCACTGCATGGACTGACTTCTAAGACAAACAAGCTCTGGTCATGTTAGAAATCTTGTCCTACTGTATTTCATGATAGTTCAAGATGGAACTCATGTTCTGAATTACTGAAGCTTTCTCTTTAGTTTAAAGCATTAAAGTAGTAGAGAGATCGGGTTATGACAAGAAACTATGCAGAATATTGCTGAATCGCTTCATTTTTCATTCTGGATTTGCGTGGAAGAAACTTCTAATCCTGATGGTCTGTAACTCAGCGTCATGTCTAAGTCACAGAGGTCAGAACTGCACTTTGCGGAGGAAGTTCACCCCACACCAAATTTGATGGTGCTTGTGGTTTAGTAGCTTACTGCCTTCCACAGCCAGTGGGTGGGCAAGGGTTAGAGGTGAAGTGACCTTCTCCTTTGCTGGGTGGAAAGTTGTGATGACATGGATTTCCTTAATGGCTCTCTGACGCTAGTAAGGTCCAAAAAGAATGGGCATATGAAAATGAGGAGTTGGCTGTCATGAGTAAAACATTTAATTTTCTTTTCCGTAGATAACATGGTTAGAGGGACATTCCTTGGCACAGACAGTATTCACTTGCCTTTATATTCACAATCCAGACTTCATAGAAGATCCTGCTATGAAGGCTTTTGCTCTGGGGATTCTAAAAATCTGTGATATTGCCAGAGAAAAAGTTAACAAAGCAGCTGTTTTTGAGGAGGTATGTTTCAGTGTATCCTGTCATTAAGTATGCAACACTGTATGTAGATTCCTCAACACAAATAAAACAGTATTTTAGAGAAATTTGTTACTGTTTAGTTGGAGCATACCCTAGGAGCAGCCGTTCATCCTCCTGAAAGTATTGAAGTTGGTCTCTTTGTAATGCAGTTTTCTTTAATGGAGATATTGAATGCTCTTTTTGATATTTTGCTTGAGTATTTGAGCCACATAAATGTTCAGGAATCATGCAAATCTTGCGGCTAACCATATGAAAACTTGTGGTTTTATATCTGTTTAATTTTTGATTTTCTGCTGTAGCTAACCATGTTTGTTTGTCTGTCTGAAATGTCCATGTATCAATGGAATGAGAATGCGGCCTTTTGTGCCTGTGTACTGGAGAAAACCCTTGTTTTCTCTGACCTTGGACAAGTCACTTTCTACTGATTAGGCCTAGAACTGGTTAGATAGTGCTGTGCATCCTTAGTTCTTGAAACATTTTGGTAGGATGATGCTTAAGGGTTAGGAAAGGCATTCTAGTATTCGAGATTTATACAGCATTTGAGCATGAAAGTCACCCAAAAGGTGGGTGTATTCCATTGCACAGAGTAAAGCCAAACTTGTACTGTATAGTTGGTGTAGTTAGGCAATGGCAACAAAAAACAAGCTTAAAACTGTGACTTATATTTCAGTACTCATGCTTCTGCAATTTGTATTTTCTAGGAAGATTTTCAGTCAATGACATACGGATTTAAAATGGCCAACAGTGTGACAGATCTTAGAGTTACAGGTACAGCTTCTGCCGTCTGTGTGTCTACCCACTAGTCACGTTCTCTTTAAGCGTATTGCTTACTTTCAGCCAGATCTAGTGAATAGTAGGAATGTCGGGTGTTAAGTTTTGTACTGTTCTTGTGAAACTGACGGTTTGGTAAGGAGACCTATTATTCTTGAAGAAATGGCTTAGCTGTTTGTTTGTAAAATGCCTGAAAAACAGAAGAGGTGCTTTCTTATGTGCCGGGCAAGTGGCAAAGCATGGGATCATCCTGGACTGAGGTGGATACAAACAGCTGGAAAGTGCTGTGCTTGAATTCTGCTTCTCTGCTTTGCTATTTATTGTGGTCTAATGGGTATATTTTGAGGAAAAAGTTATCTAGTAATTCTAAACTTGGATATAATGGATATAAATGTTACCACTGTATACACAGGTAGGTACAGAAGTCTTTCAGTGCGTTGTTGTTTATGCGTACTTGAGCTGTTCCATAAGTTTATATTTAGAAAAATTGTAGAACACTTAAACTTTGGATATACTCTGATTTTGTTGTTGCAAGATATTCCTGTCATCCCTCATGCGATTTTTTTTTTTATCTAGTCTCATCTAATTTAAAGTATTTAAAGCACTTCACAACTTGATTTCCTCATAACCTTTTTTTTGCTCTAAGTGGTGTAGATGCACTTAGGAACACTTCTCAGCTTTTAGTTGTATTTAGTTGTGTTTTTGCTTTTCTAGGTATGCTGAAAGATGTAGAAGATGACATGCAAAGACGAGTGAAGGTATTTCTCCTACATTTGCCTTGCTGATTGTATTTTAACTGTGCTTAGCATAGATTTTGGAGAGGGAGCTGGATTTTGAAGAATAGAGTTCTGTTAGTCAGTGTTAATTGTGGGCCTTTTTTTGTTGTTGTTGTTGTTTTCTTTTGTGTGTGTGTTTTGTTTAAAGGATTGCTGGAGTGGATTGTGTAAAATGCTGGTAGTTTACCTTCTAGCTAAAGATGAAGTCTACAGACTTTTATAAATTCACTGATAGTTACTGTTAATAGTATACCATATACGGTGTTCCTAGAATTTCCATAAGGAGTGTAAATGCACTACTTCCAAAGCAGAATGTGCACAGTATTGTTACTGTGGGAGAGTCTCGGATTACTTAAGAACCTAGATTATGTACTAAGAAGTTTTGAACTTAAGAATAGATTTTTGGTATTATTTAACTGGGGGATGTTCTAGAGAGGATAAAGGGTTTTCATCAGTAGCTTCTTTCTGCAATTTTAATAAATTATTTCAAATTCTCTAACCTTTTAGAGCACTCGAAGTCGACAAGGAGAAGAGAGAGATCCAGAAGTTGAACTTGAGGTAATGAATTGGTTGCTTTTTTATTTTCAGCTTCATGAATTAGTATGTTGTTAGTGAAGTGAGTAGTTCAGCGTGTGAGAAGTGTGTGTCAGCAGTGTTGCTACACCTGTTGTACCTGAGCTGCTCTAAACAGGGCCCTTGCAATAGCCATGCAACTAGTATGGTGGCTTTTAAGCTCTGAGAGAGTGGGAGTTCCAGGTTGATCCTGATGGCAGAATAGTGCTCCTGCAATGCTGCAATTTTTCTACTTCTCAAGAAAAGATGATTACTGAAATAGAAGGTGTTAGCCGTCTTGTGCCTTCTCACCTCAGTTCGTTTCAGCAGCTTTTACTGCTGCAGGCAGCCTCTCCATTAAGGGAGAAGGTAGGAGAACGTAAAAGCAGTGTAGCTCCTTCCAGAAAGAGTGGTAATTTATGTATTTGATGTGACTGGTATAGAAGGAGATGGGTTTTCTTTACAAGTAATGTATTTTCTTCAGAGATCAATTGTAACAGGATTTTCAGGGAAAAAAAAAGAAAATTGGTTTCTTTTAATAGCTTGTGGATGTTCTCCTGAGATGAAATTGAAATGGCATTTGTTTAGGAGATAGCTATATAGCCAGTGGTTGTGCTTTACTCAAAGAATCTTTGTGATTTCTTTTTTTTTTTTTTAGTGCTTTTCTAACAGCAGTGTAGATTTCTTATGTAAATTTTGTAACTTCAGATAAGTAGATACCTTATTTTTAAGACTAAGAGTGTAATTTGATAAGTCTGTATTTCTTAAAATTCATGTCAGGATGTGTATTGTTTAGTAATTTGCACTATCTTGTTAATTACAGCATCAACAGTGTTCAGCTGTGTTCAGCAGAGTAAAGTTTACCCGGCTCCTACTGACTGTTCTGATAGCGTTTACCAAAAAAGAAGTACGTTCTTCTGATATTTCTGTGTTTCAGTTGTGATCCTTTCTCTAAGGTAGGGCAAATGTTCAGTAGGTTCTGTAGATCTGATGTTGCTGCAGGGTTGGGTAAGGCCTAGTAGTAGCTATTGTTTGGTTTTCACAAAAACATGGGAAAGGACAGTAGCTGACACCAGTATAGCCTTGTGGAGAGAGACGATACTGTTTTCTAGAATGGTTAAGGAAAACGTGTATGAGTTTGGGATTACTCTCTTCAAAATCATGAGCAAAACTTTTCTTTCTTTCTGAAGTTCAGTCTCTTGCAAAGTTACCTGACATAGGGTAGTATTTTGTTTGTCCCTAGAGAATCATTAGCTTTTCTTTCCATGTGGGTATTGAATTTGTATCTGAACTTCTTTAGTCTCAGAAGTGGGATGTAACAGCTTACTGTGCAACTTAGCAGCTTTTTTTAATGTAAGATTTCTTAGCTGTTGAGGGGAAGTAATGCTGCTTGTTTTAGGGTAAAGAGGTAGAATTACATGTCAGAATCATAGAATGGCTTGGGTTGGAAGGGACCTCAGAGATCATCTAGTTCCAGCCCCCCTGCTGTGGACAGGGCTGCCAGCCACTAGATCAAACTGCCCAGGAACCCATCCAGCCTGGCCTTGAACACATCCAGGGATGGGGGGTCAGATAAGACAAAGATTTCTGTTGGAATGAGTTTGTGGAAGAGTAGGTAACTCTCTGTTGCTTATTGTTATTTCCATTTTCATAAATAAATAAAGAAGGTTCCTTTTGGCTGGCATGGAGTCTCACACTGTTTTGCTGTTAGAGCAGCTGCATAATGGGTAGTTTAAAAGACCTTGATTAAATTAAAATCAAAAATAGCCAGGTTCAAATATCAGTGATAAACACAGATGTTGAAGAAAAAGGAATAAAGTAGCTGAGAATAACTGGATCCGGAGTATAACCATTTGTGGAATAGAAGTCTATACTGGAATATAATAATATAATAGATTACTGGAATAGTAATCTACCGTGACCTACAAGCAGATTCTGCCTACATTAGCTGCTATGAGTTAATGTACAAGTTACTCACTACATAGCTTACTTTGGTTTCATTTTAGATCTGCTTAGCAGATTCTTCTACTAGAACTGTGGCTATAGTAAGAGGATATTACGCAGAGCTATGGATCTTACTCAGCTGGGATTAGCGCCAAGGGGGGGTTCAACACTAGCTTCAGGGGGCTTTAAACTTTTTTCTCTAAGGAAGTCGTATTTCAATTTGATGTTAGATTACAAATATTTGAAGCTTCATCAGGGACTATTAGCTCAGTACTTCTAAAAAAAAAAATTATATTTTTACAAAAAAATGTTTTAAATGGTTCTCATTTTGCTGACAAGTTTTGATTCATAGAATGTCAGAAAACTTAGCATGTCAGCAGGTCCCCGAGGGGTCTGTCCTTCTTGGGACTGGTGCTCTTCAACGTCTTTATTGACGACTTAGACTGTGGGATCGAGTGCACCCTCAGCAAGTTTGCTGATGACAGCAAGCTGAGTGGTGCAGTTGATACCCCTGAAGGAAGGGATGCCATCCAGAGGGACCTGCACAGGCTGGAAAAGTGGGCCCACGAGAATCTGATGAGGTTCAACAAGGCCAAGTGCAAGGTGTTGCACTTGGTTCAGGGCAATCCCAGGTATGTGTACAGACTGGGAGCAGAACTCCTTGAGAGAAGCCCTGCGGAGAAGGACTTGGGCGTTGTGATCGACGAAAAGCTGTCCATGAGCTGGCAGTGCGCTCTTGCAGCCAGGAAGGCCAATGGCATCCTGGGCTGCATGAAGAGAGGGGTGGCCAGCAGGGAGAGGGAGGTGATCGTCCCCCTCTACTCTGCCCTTGTACGGCCTCACCTGGAGTACTGTGTCCAGGCCTGGGGCCCACAGTCCAGAAGGGATGTGGAGTTGTTGGAGCGGGTCCAGAGCTCTTCATGAAGATGCTCAGAGGCTGGAGCACCTCTCCTATGGAGAGAGGCTGAGGAAGCTGGGCTTGTTCAGCCTGGAGAAGAGAAGGCTCCAGGGAGACCTCGTTGCAGCCTTCCAGTACCTAAAGGAATCTTATAAACTGGAGGGAGAGCAACTTCTTATGTGGTCTGACAGTGATAGGACAAGGGGGAATGGACTAAAACTGAAAGAGGGGAGATTTAGGTCAGATGTTAGGAAGAAATTACTATGGAGTTGGTTACACACCAGAACAGGCTGCCCAGAGAAGCTGTGGGTGCCCCATCCCTGTGGAGGTGCTCAAGGCCAGGCTGGATGGGCCCTGGGCAGTCTGATCCAGTGGGTGGCAACCAGCCAATGGCAGGGGATTGGTACTGGGTGGGCTTTAAGGTCCCTTCCAACCCAAGCCATTCTGTGATTCTGTGAGGTTATGGATCAAGATTTGTAATGAAAATCTGGGATTTTTGGTTGTTACATAGTGGTTTCATTTCACTTGATATCTCTTGTACCATCTATATTTTCAAGAATTCTGCATTTTCTAATGGTAGTTTTTTGTTCTTGTTTGTTTGTTTGTTTTTGTTTTGTTTTCCTTAGGAATACTTCATTTGGCAGGAAAGAGGATTTTTTTTTCCAGCTGTACAAAATCAGGCATAGATGATTTGCATGTAGTGTATATTAGATTTTCAGTTGTAATTATTGTTAAAGGCTTACCTTACTTAAAAATACTTTGTAAAATACAATATTACATGTATATATAGATATGTAAAATTTAAAGAACACTTTATTCCAAAAAATTGGTTGTTCGGAACTGGTTATGTTAAAACATTAGAATCCCAGTGTCACACCTTTTCTCTGATACTAACATGAATTCTGTAGTCAAAACATGTTGCTTCAAAATGTGCATGACTGTTCTGTGCTTTTCAGACAAGTGCAGTTGCAGAAGCTCAGAAGCTGATGACTCAGGCAGGTGACTTGCTGTCTGCCATCCATAATTCATTACATCATGGCATACAGGCACAGAATGATACCACTAAAGGAGGTATGTATCAAATATTACCTTTTTTTTTCCCCTTATTAAGTATATTTTCTTCATAAACTTCTGTGTTTACGTGTATTTAAAAGCAGAAAAGGCCCTGTTTATTTTGAACTAATAAGTCTTGCCGTACAAGCCGTTCCAGCTCTAAATGCTGGTTCTTCTGAAAGCAGTATTGTCACTTCAAAGCCAGAGATTGTGTGAACATTTGGTAGCGTACATTGTGCTCCAGATAAGTGCATGTGCCATTTCAAGACAGGAAGCACCTCCTCACTGTGTGTACAAGTCATTGCTGAGGTGTAAGGGTTTGATAATATTAATCATTATCTCAGTTCGGTAGTTAGTGTCGCCAGAAGTTAATTGCCAGTTAAAAAGTTCATTTAGGCTAATGGAATAATTTGTGTTATACCTTTAAGATTAAAGTAAGTTCTGAAAGCACATCTTAAATGCAGCTTTTCTCTCCCTCTCTCCTCTCTTGTTAGATCACCCTATTATGATGGGCTTTGAACCTCTTGTTAATCAGAGGTTGTTGCCTCCAACTTTCCCTCGATATGCAAAAATAATTAAAAGGGAAGAAATGGTCAATTATTTTTCCAAACTAATAGACCGGATAAAAACTGTATGTGAAGTGGTCAACTTAACTAATTTGCACTGTATATTGGTAAGCATGAATATTTTGTATTTATAGCCAAACATAAAATCTTACAATCTGACTTAAGAAAAAAATCTTTCTATATATGCATTGCTGTTACTCACTGCAGAAAAATACTGTGCTGTATGAGTAAATCTTCTGGTCTATTCTATTGCTGTGTACAATTTCAGTATCTGCTATATTTCCAGATACTTTGTGTCTCTCTCTTTTTTTTTTTCTTTTGTTGAAGACCTTTCCTCCTCTTAAACTTCCCATTTTTCCCATAACCTGTTAATAATAATTATGCATGACAGTGGCAGAACACAAGCAAGTTACTTTCCTTGTAACTCCTACTTCTTCATCTGAAAAGCTGTGTCTGCCGCAGCAGAACATCATTCCTTGCTATGTTCCTTATTGTACATGTTTCTGTAACACAGGAGCACTCAATGCATTTTTATCTAAGCATGTTATTCCCTAAATAGGCATAAAGCTGAGCACCTATGTATGTTCTTTCCGGAACACAAGGTGCTGCCCTCAGCTACTGCCTAGATTTATTATAAGAGATTTAAATGCTTCAAATACATTTTAACATACACATGTTCACTGACTAAGGAGCCACAGTTAAGTATAGTTCAAAGACCATGCAAAAATGTTTGGTCTTCCTACTTCCCGTTACAGGAATTAAAGGAGTGTTTGCATGAAACGTTTGCAGTTCTGTTGCATACCTGGTTCAGTATTGATGAGACATTAGCAGCTTCACACTGTCTTTTTTTTCTTTACTAGTACCTATCTCATTGTTTTATCTGGAAAAAAAGATTCAAAGCCTTTTGTTCTGTTCAGTAATGGGTAATTACAGAAGAAATAGATTTTAGCTTCGTAACATGTCCTGCTTTGTTCAAATTATTTGTGCTTACTTTCTCACAATTAGTGTAAGCTATGCTGTGTGCATGTCTGCACGTTTATGTACGTGTGCTTGCACAATTGTCTGCGTGTGTGTGCATGCGTACAGTATGTACATTTAAAAAGTGCAGCTCTCAATAAAGTTGGCATATTAAACTGACTTATCTTTTTTTTTCGCTTAATGTGAATTAGGATTTTTTCTGTGAATTTAGTGAGCAATCGCCATGTGTTCTTTCAAGATCTCTGTTACAGGCAAGTTCTAATCAATGTCTTTGGGTAAAGTACTTATGCTTTCATGACAAATACAGATTCATCTTCTTGTTTTAAATACTTACATTATTTGCATATCACTTAATAATAGTGATTATGATTAATGAGTTGTAAAAATTTTCTGCATTTGCTAAAGAATCAGATACATGGGCTTTATGTTCTGATCTCGTTGTTTTAAAACATTTTAAAATACTGTTTAGAGCATGTTGGTATCTGCTAATTAAAACAGAATGGTGAGATTTTTTTTTCCTCTGCCTAAATACTGGCCCTGTGCAGGCATTTTTCTGTTGCGTATGCTGCCTTAGTTTGGGGCTAGTCATATATGGACTACCTCTGTTGCTGTAACAGTGACTGATGGTTAGAACACAACAGACCTCAGCTTTTCTACTCTCTGCTTCACTTACCCTGAAAGTGTATGATGTATTCCTTAACTCAAGAGTACAGTATACTTCCTTATAGGAGGTTTTGATCTGAATAGAGTCCCTGGATGCCAGTGCTTCTTTCCCTTTGATCCTGATTAAACCAGTTATACAGCTGATAGAAAGTAACTGTTACCAAGTAAGACATTTTCATTTCTTGCTCTCCACTGCCTATATTTCTGCAGTCCCTGTGGGTGCCTGGCAGCAGAGCTTTTTCTCCAGCTGCCGGAGAACGTGTAAGAAGGGGACTGTGCACTTCTGGAGGAAAGTGGAATGAGCAGCAAACATGACCAATGAAAGTAGTAGTGTATAAAGGACAGGAAGAAGGTCTGCGTTGGTCCTGTTCTTTTCACGTTTGACTCTATCTGCCTCCAGGGAAACTGTGCAGACTATTTTCTGTTAATCTTCAGAAAGATTTGTCTGATTAATCTTCTTTGGAGTCCAAGAAATGAAATCATTTTACATGTACTGTCATACACAACTGATAGAGCTGTATTTTGTGTTATGTGGATCCCATACAAATGACTGATCTCAAAAACAGAAGCATATTGAAATTGTCACCATGTACCTAGCTGGACTATATTAATATTTAAAGCAATCTTGTAAGTTTCTGATATAATTTAGGTATCATAAGAGTAATTTCTGAAGCATTACTTTTAACTTAAAGCATGTTTCTGAAAACACATTTTCACTTTCAGACGACTTTTCTGGTAGATAACAAGAAGGTGTTTGGTACTCACCTCATGCAAGACATGGTGAAAGATGCTTTAAGGTCTTTTGTCAGTCCTCCAGTGCTTTCTCCGAAGTAAGTGTATCATGTGTTGACTTGCAGTTGCTTAGATACATGATGAATAATATTTCTGCCTATAAAAGCAAAGACAGACATACGGAGAACTTGCACATCTTGTATTTATTTGTGTTTTATGTATGAAAATACTGGTTGATGCTGCATGCATGTTTCTTCTTGAATTTTGTGCTACACAGACTGGTGACATTTTTATTGGTGTGGTCACACTTGGATATTTTCCTTCTAGGTGTTGTCTTTATAACAATCACCAGGCTAAGGACTACATTGATTCCTTTGTGACACATTGTGTTCGGGTAAGTATTTGTTCCAATTACAACAAATAAATTAATGTATGAGTACTTTGAGATTTACTTACTTTGGAAAATGAAACTAGTTGTTCTAGATACCTGCTGTGAAGGCCAAATTGAGAAACCTGGCCATCTTGAAGTGGTAACACTTAGAAAGTCAGATAACTGTTGTTTTATGTTGCCTGTATTATTATACTTGCAGACTTCTCACTAACATTTTGACTAACATTTCATGTTACTAGAAGTCTTCTCCCACTGCCTCTTTACAGGGTGGTTTCATACCTCAAAACAAATGCACAGCACTGGTGTAAAAACATCATCAGGGATACTCACCTAATCCCTCATTGACTTATGCACAGAGAAGTGGGCACTTGCATCACTCCAGAGAGCTTGGTTGCCCATAAGCCTGCACTTCCTAGGGAGCCTGAAGGAACCTACCTCCTAATAACAGATGCATAGAACGCACTGCTGTTGTTTAACCCGGCAGCAGCTCAGCACCACGCAGCCTTTCACTCACTGCCCCCTCTACCAGACACTGTGAAGAAAATTAACTCTGTTCCAGCTAAAACCAGGAGCCGTGCCTAGACAGACATCATAGTACTCCTGCTCAAAATTGTGCTGAAAAATTAAAACTACACTTTGTTTCTTTCAGCCATTCTGTAGTCTGATTCAAATCCATGGACACAATAGAGCTCGTCAGAGAGATAAACTGGGTCACATTCTAGAGGAATTTGCCACCCTCCAGGATGAGGTAATGCCGCAGGCAGCAGAGCAGCAAACCTTTCTCTCCAGGTATATTCCTACCAGAGTGGAGCATATCGTAGTAGATTCTAACAGAAATGACTTCTCAAAGATTTCCAAAAGGAATGACTTCTCTGTCGTAAAGTCTTTATGACAACTTTAGGACAAGGATTCCTAACATGCAGCCCAGGAAGTCTATGGGATGCATCCAAATACTTTTTGTTACATCTGTTGAACAAAAAGATGGTGGGGTTTTGTTTGTTTGTTTTAGATTAACTTTGTCCCATAAGCAGACTTTGGGGAAACCTGCAGGTATGTCTGTAATTCAGTGGCAGTTCTGCTGCTTGTGCTCTTTTGTCCTTTTTGTAACTGTCAGTCTGCAAGGTGTAAGCAAGGAGAGAGATCAATGAAACAGATGTCTACTAGGTTCCTGAGACACACAAAGGACTGCTTCTGGCTACAGATCCTCAAAGTGCCTAGTAGGAGCAATACCTTGTATAAGAGCTTTGCTACCTTGGATACAGCAGTCATAGTGTATGGAGTTTAGGGTTTGGTTGAGCATCCTGAACCATAGAATCATAGAATGGCTTGGGTTGGAAGGCACCTCAAAGATCAGCGAGTTCCAACCCCCCTGCTGTGGACAGGGCTGCCAGCCACTAGCTCACTGGATCAAACTGCCCAGGAACCCATCCAGCCTGGCCTTGAACACAGCCAGGGATGGGGCAGCCACAGCTGCTCTGGGCAGCCTGTGCCAGCACCTCACCACTCTCTCTGTGAAGAATTTCTTCCTGATGTCCAAACTAAACCTCCCCTCTTTCAGCCCATTCCGCCTTGTCCTACCATTATTCACCTGTGTAAAAAGTCGGTCCCCCTCCTGCCTGTAAGCTCCTTTCAAGTATTGGAAGGCTGCAATGAGGTCTCCCCAGAGCCTTCTCTTTTCCAAGCTAAACAATCCCAACTCCCTCAACCTTTCCTCCTAGGAGAGGTGCTCCAGCCCTCTGATCATTTTGGTGGCCCTCCTCTGGACCCGCTCCAACAACTCCACATCCTGAAGGCCAGTAATACAACAAAAAACCTAAATTTTAGAAGAGCTGAGTTCAGTATGCTTAGCGCCCAGCTGTGAGGGATTCCTCAGGAGGCATCCATGGAGGGCGAAGGAGTTCATCCTCCTCTGTCTGTTATTGAATAGTTGGCTTTGGTTTTTCTTTTTTGGCAGGCAGAAAAAGTAGATGCAGCACTTCATAGTATGTTACTGAAGCAGGAACCACAGAGACAACATTTGGCATGCTTGGGCACCTGGGTCCTATATCATAACCTCCGTATTATGATACAGTATCTTCTGAGTGGCTTTGAGTTGGAACTTTACAGTATGCATGAGTATTACTACATCTATTGGTAAGAGGATGTTTTATGTACAGTTCTTGGGAGAGGGGTGCTCCCACTGAGCGCTGGATGCAAACATTTGAAAGAGGGACTTCAGCTTTTTTTTTTTTTTTTTTTTTTTCAATGTCAAGCGTGTTCAACACAGTATTTAGTTACCTATTCATTAAACTACAAGTGGAGAGGAAAAATCTGTTGGTCACTTTTCTAGACTTAGTAAACTTAAGTTTTTTTTTTTTTTTTCTGAAATAGTAATTTGCTCTCATTTAGCTTTTGAAAACAGTGTCATTATAATGGAAATGGATGAAAAATGCACTGATTCTGACAAACAGGAAAACTGGAAGACAATTTCCTTTATTCTTTCTGTCCTTGGCCTACCAAGATCAGTAATTTTGTTGATCTCTGTAGCATATTTAAAAATAATTTCACAGTTTTAAGTTGTGACTGTGGTCTGAAAGATGACTATAACAATAACATCTTATTCTGTGAATGTACTTGATGAGTTACCTGCCTTTAGTGAAAACGATCACACTATATGAAATCAAAATATTTTTTTTCCCTCACTAACTTCATTCAAATTTAATTATTTTGCATAGTAAATGGCTTGTTCCAAATGAAAACAGATTTTAAAAGGTTAATTTTTTCAGTTCAGCATTAAAAGTACATGTTGATCCTATCTACTACAAACTTCTTCGGTACTTCAGTGGAGTATTTTTTTTTGTTTGGGTTTTTTGTTGTGTTTTTTTTTTATTTTTTTATTTTTTGAAGCTACCAATAAACTTACTATGGATGCTGTCAGCCTTCTTTCTGAGCAGTTAGACAGGTTTAAATGACTTGAACTTCTGTGCGTTTCGTTACGTTTCTGCATTGTTTTGTTAATGGATTAAACAATAGGTAGGAAAAGTAATATTACAAATGGTTACCAGAAGATGGCAATATGTTGTATTACCTTAACAAGTAATAACAGATTTTCTATAACTTAGTGTTTTTACTCATTTCCCCCTATTTTAATAAAGTCACTCTTAGTTGGAACTATCATGTCAGCTGTTTTATCTCCTCATGTTAAGTGAAGAAAAGAAAAAAAAGAGAAGATCTCTGAGAGTAAATCTGCAAATTCCACAGTAATTTGTCCTTCTGCATCATAAATTCTTACAAAGCATTACTCTTCCTTCATGTTGTCTGGATCTATAGTTTTTTTTTTTCTATTCCTTTTGCTTAGAAATTTTTGTACCCCCCTGCCACTCACTAGGAAATTTCTCCTAAAGAATTCTCAAAAAATTATCTTTAATATTAAAGAATTTCACATGTATCTAGTGTTCCTGTGGAGTTGTTTCTCAAAACACTAATTCATAACAGAACTAGGAGCATAGCACTAAGACAGCATCTTTTTAAAAATGCATGGTTTGCTGAGGGGAAGGAAGAATTCTACAAAAACTTGACCTTACACGGGTTTTGAAGCAGTAAGAAGCTTAAACGTCACTTAGTAAAAACACAAGAAGCGTGCATACCTTGAGACTCTGTGTGGAGTCTTGGTCTGTGTGCTGTTTTATTAAACAATTTGTTGAATTCAGCTGTGCACCTTCTTCAAAGCAGATGGATTTAACTGCCCTAAAGGTTGTTCCTTGTGAGTAGTTCTTCGAGTAAACCACTTAGTATTCAGTTGCAATTTGTGCATGAAGTTTTGCACTGTCGTGTGTTACAGCTGTGCACTGCTTCTTCCACAGGTATCTTTCGGAGTTCCTCTACGCTTGGTTGATGTCAACGCTGAGCCGCGCTGACAGCTCCCAAATGGCAGAAGAGAGAATAATGGAAGAACAACAGAAAGGCCGCAGTAGCAAGAAAACTAAGAAAAAGAAAAAAGGTATCTGCAGGGCAGAGTGTAACTCACATCTTGTTTTCCTCTTCTTGTGGCCATGGAGAACTAAAATTCAAAATTAATTGAGTCAGCAGTTACGTGAGTGGGGACAATGTCCTGAAGTTTGTGATGGCTGGAAGTGAAACATTTTAACTAAAAAAGTCAGCCTTCACATAAGAATTTTCCATTTGTTTATTTTTTAAATGGACTTTTCAAAATTAACCAAACTCATTTATATTCATAGCTTCACCAGTTGTGTTATTTGTTAGGGATGTAATCAACAGGCCTAGAGCAACTGTCTTTGAAAAATACTGTCGTTTTTCAGTCTGTAATTCCTGCAGGGGTGTGGGTTTTATGACTAGGTGTTCTGTAGCTGCATTGAAAGACCAAATTTTTGTGTATTTCAGTAATTTCCATTTGGCTTCAGAGTGTGTTCAAGTGTGTTTTTTAGTTTTATAAGGATGAGTTGCCCTGTTCCTGGTCAGTGATAGCAGCGTTGTACAAAAACTTCCTTTAGAAACTCAGCCTTTCTCTGGTGTATGTGCATAACAGATAATGAGAATTTCTCTTCCTATATCATAGGAGACTGACTCTGTGGTCAAAGCAGTAAGTGTGCTACTGAAGAGGCAGCCAAACCCAGTCTCCAAATAGCGTTTAATGTACTTTTGCTATGTGGCTAGTAAGATGGTGGTAGTTGGAGTTACCATAGCATTGACTTTGTAGTTGAACACCATGCAGAAGCTCTGTTTCCTTCTTTGCTGTTTCCTTCTTTGCTGTTCCTTCTTTTCTGTGTGTGTGTATTCTTGCCTTCCATTCAAGGAGAAAAACAGTGAGATATGAACAGCTCGAGATCATTTCAGCTGAACTCTTTGCTCTAGAATTTCAGAAAATCGCTAACAGTGTTTAATGCTTTCTAAAAAGCTGCCAAATACAGGACCAGTTGGCAGTAGTTACAGTGGAAGCTAAAGGGGAGGTTCAAGGAATATTATCAGGGTAAAAACCTTTCTGTTTAAAAATCTTTCACCTTCTCTTCTTAAATGCTTAAAAAAAGAAGTGAATTAAGCATGCAGTGCTTCATAGTGACATGCTAATACCACTGACTGAACTGATTTATTTGATTGAAGGCAATACAGCATTTATGTGATTGTGATTAAGCATGTCCTGTGACATTTCGTGTAATCAGGAGCCAGGCAAGCAGAAAAGAAGTGATTGTGCTTTTATGCTCTGGTTTTCTTCCACTATTTAAAATGCAGAAGGTGTAGTCTCTTTCTTTGAATAAAGCCCAACCAGCTAGCTTGCTTCTCTAACTTCAGCACAATACGCTACTGAAAGTATTAAACTGAAGACAGTGCAGAATGCAGTCCCTACTCCACAGAGCAGATGGAAAAGGAAACTAATTCCTGGTCTTAAAATGATTGCTGAGTTTGTGTGAAGTTCCCACCTTCTCATGATAGTGAGCAGTGGGATGAAACAGAATGGTATAAGTACTGATTCCTGCCATATTGGTGAGTTACTGCTGTGTTTTAGTGTTCAGTGTTGTGTAAAATTCTTGAATACCAACAGTTGATATAATTTAACAGGCAGATGGCTGTGTCTTTTAACAAGCCTGCTTAATGACAATGAATGATAATGTACAGAAGCATTTCAGCTTGTCCTATAGTACAACAAAACATGTCACTTTTGGACAGTGCTCGTGGAAATACGGATTGAATTTTGGGTGGTCCTGTGTGAAGCCAGGAGTTGGACTTGATGATCCTTGTGGGTCCCTTCCAACTTGGGAAATTCTGTGGTTCTATATTTGAGAATTACATCATTTTCTGAAAACACGAAGCAAATGTTTTGATCTGAGTAAGTACATGTGCTTATGTTGAATTAAAGAAATCTTTGTGAAATTTGCAGTTCGCCCTCTCAGTAGAGAGATCACCATGAGCCAAGCGTACCAAAATATGTGTGCTGGGATGTACAAGGTAATAATGTTTACATGCTTGCTTAACAACAGCTTTTCTTTTTTAATGAGAATGGAGTACACATTGCATGCCCTCCTTGTTTTTGGGACTAAAAATGAATCTCAAGTTTATAATGTGATGGTAAATTCTCTACTAGTTTTATCTCTTTCTAATTATCGCTAAAACACTGGCTTTCATCTTGCTCATGCAAAATACAACATAAAGCTAACACTTTTCACTGTACTCTGTCCTGCCCGTTTCAGACAATGATTGCATTTGACATGGATGGCAAAGTAAGGAAACCAAAGTTTGAACTGGACAGTGAACAGGTGCGATACGAGCACAGGTTTGCTCCATTCAACAGTGTTATCACGCCACCCCCAGTTCACTACTTGCAGTTTAAGGTGAGTAATTTCAAAATGTGGCACCGCTCATGCTTTTATAAAAATCATTTGTGTAGACAATGTTGTCATTGTAAAAAGAACCCTTAACATCTCAGAGTTCGTGATAGGGCAGCCTCCTCTAGTGAAGGGTGTCCCTGCCCACGGCAGGGGGGTTGGAACTCCATGGTCTTTTAAGGTCCCTTCCAACGCAACCCAAGTCAAGACTGCAATGAGTTCTACCTTTAGTTGCATGCAATTCTTAGTAAGACTCCTAGGGGCTTAAAGGTTCTGCTCTGGCTGTTTGAGATGCTTGCGTTGGTTTGCATGAAAGTGAAGTCCATTGAAAGCCCACTGACAAACGTTTTGGTGGCTTGTCTAGCAGAATGTTTTTGTTACTGCAGCAATCAGTTAGGAAAATGAAACAAATTTCAGTTTTAAATCACAGAAGTGCTGCTTCGAAGCAACCTAAGGAGGCTTGCCCATTCTCAGCCTTGAAGCAGCGTAATAGATAGCTGGTCTTTGTCAAATCTGAAAAATCCAAGGCTACAGGTTCTCCAGCCTCTTTGGAAAAACTGATCCTGTTGCCTTTTCTGTTCCAGTTAGTCTGTGGATAACCTGATTCAGGGCTACACAATTGACCTCCTGCTATCCAGTTTAAATCTCCCAAGCCACAGCATGGGGTCCTTCCCTGCTGTGTTACTGTCTGCCAGTAAGGAGGAGCCTAAGAGCACCCTGCTGGCTTGTATTCAACTTGGTGTTCACTGTCACCCTGCTAACACTCCAGCTGGTGGCTAGGCGCTCCTGAGTTGTGGAGTTATTGTGCTTCAGATACGGAAATTTGGGCATTTCATGTTGAACTTGGATTCTGGTGGCCAGTTCCAAGTTCCTAAAGGTCTGTCTGGAACTGAACTGTATTTTGTATGACAGCCGCTCTCCCTGATCTAGTGTCATGAACAGTTGTTACGGCTTCCTCCCTGATGCTGAAGTTTGGATCTCCAACTAAAAAAAGTCAAAGCATAAAAATTATATAAAATGAAGTTTTAAATCGTGTGAGTCTGTCACTTGATATAAACATTCATTGAGTAATTACTGTTACTTCCATTTGGGTTTGTATTTCTTTCTCTTTTTTTTGCTGTCATTGAACTCCCTGCTGCATGGTACTAAAATGCAACCGAATGGCAAGTTGCTGAGAGCAGGAATCACTTTATTCAGAGTAGCAGTTTGCATTTTGTGGCAGTATAAAATGATGATTAAACAATCTATTGCTGCTTGATATTTGCCTTTTAAATAAATGATTTTAACTTCGCTTCTTTTTCTTAAAATCTTTTTTTTTCCAAAACTGTTTATTTTCAGTTAAGATAATGAAAATGCAGTTTATTGCCATCTATTAACGTATATTTATGTATTTCTTTAACATGCTAGGAAATGTCTGATCTGAATAAGTACAGCCCCCCACCTCAATCAGCAGACCTCTACATGGCAGCTAGCAAACACTTCCAGCAAGCTAAAATGATTCTTGAGAATATTCCTAATCCAGACCACGAGGTAAGACTGAAATACTGGCAAGAGGAGTGGCTGCTCATAGCAGAATGCATTTGTTTTTAGCTGAATTTGCTTGAGATCCAGGGTGCCTTGCAGATATGCTTTCAAAATGCTGAGGAAAGCTGATATTTTGATTAAGGAGTGGACAGAGCAGGATGGTGGCATCGTACACAGCAGTTCATTTCAGTGCATTTGATAATGGAATCTGGGTTGTGCTCACCCTTCCAAAGCCTCTCCCTGCTGAGTATCTTGTGTGCTCCCTACCGGCACCACCCGAAAAGCACTTCTACCAGGAAGTTAACATGCACACGTTCCTTGCTTACGTCAGACCTAGTCATTTGCCCTGAGAGCTGGGAAAAATTGATTTGAAAAGTAGTTTGAATCTGGCATTTGTTTCCTGGAGCAGTTTTCTCAGCACTGGTTTGTAAACACTGCTAGGATTCCTCCTCTTTGTCCGTAGCCTGAAAACTAAGTGTCTGTGACTGTGTTTTGGAGCAAGAAGGACACTTACTCTGCCACATCCAAGCAGGTTGTCCCTGAGAAGTCAGGAATCCCTGCCTGGTCTCTGGTTCCTGGTGGCACTCGCAGATAAAGCTAGCTGGTTGAGGCTCACAGGGTAGTTAGTGTGAGTGTGCCTAGCACACTTCCATGCAAAAAGCCACCTGTCTGGTGCTTAAGTTGCTCCTTTTCTTTGGGTTTGGACCAGTGTTTGGAGTAGATGCTTGGAGTCTGTGTAAGCCTTTCTGTGGGTAGGTGCCTCAGAACTTGCCAGAGTTTTAACAGTCTTTGAACGTAAGCATGGAAAGCAGTGGTCTGTATGGTCTGAATAAAAAAAGTGATGTTAAAATAAATGTCCCCTTCACTGAATTTCATTTATCCAGTTGATAAACTTCAGAGTAAATCCCAAATGCTTCGATCTCTGGTGACACAAACTGGTTCCGTAAGAGGACTGTAGTATTCTAAAGAGTATGTAAACATTTGAGTGTTATCCTTGAAATAATTCTGCGGTGTTATGCTTTCACATGAAAACGTCTTGCTGTTTTCTGTTTAGGTTAATCGAATTCTAAAAGTTGCTAAACCCAATATTGTGGTCATGAAGCTTTTGGCAGGAGGTCATAAAAAAGACTCTAAGGTAAGACATTGCCAGGTGAAATGAACGTGAAATACAGTAGTATATGCAAAGCTACCACAGCTGAAGTAGCAGATTCAAGACGTACTTACCCTGTCAAACTACTGACTGGGAAAGTTACAGTCCATTTTCCTTAGAAATAGTTTGTTGTAATTATTTAAATAAAGAAAATTCCTGTTTAAAATGTCTTTGAAACAAAATTGGAAGGTGTGTGTGGGATGACATGAACAAAAAGTAGTCTTCAAGGGCAGGAAGAAGTAATTAACAGCAGTGGACCAGCAGCTTGTGTGAATGCAACCAGGTGAGCAGCTGGCTGTCAAGATCACGGATCAGAGGGAGGAGAGGGCCCTCAGCCTTCCTGCTGAAGGGCAGGCACAGGGGAGGGCTGGACCATGCTGAAGTAAGGCATGCACAGCTCTGTACCCGTGACCACTGGAGAGCGACTGAAATATCCAGAACTGGGTTGGAATATTTTTCAGACAGAAAAAATAATCCCAGTTGTTTTCTATCTCCCACTGTTCAGAAGTTTTTTTGTACATAATTTTGCATATCACATTGAAGCACTTCTTAATTTTATATTTTAAACTTTTCCCTTCTAGGTTCCTCCAGAATTTGACTTCTCCCCTCATAAATACTTTCCAGTTGTGAAACTTGTTTGAAAGATGAGGTTATTATTAGGATACCTGAAACATAATCAGATACCAGCTGTGGGGTGGAGCATCTAGTGCTGTACCCAATCAGTGGGGTCTCCAGGATAAAAGTACTGTTTTACGGAATATCTTTAGTCTGCCTTCTTTATATGACCTGAATGTTTTAAAGTGGTTTTAAAGTGGTTTTATAATGTTATGCGGGTGAAGCTGATTTTAATTAATTGCATTGTTGAAGAATGTTGTACCTGGTTTGATTTTATTAAAGATTTAATCAAAAATCACTTTAATGAATGAAGTCTGACAGAAAATGGTGTTTTAAAGATTTAGTAATGCTCATAGCTGAATAAAAATACTGCAGTAGAGCATTATGTCTGACTGATAGGCACAGCTGAGCTACTGCAGTTATGCTGTGAACGAAGCCACTCGGTGAAATTGTTAGTTTCCATACTTCTGCCTGAACCACATCAAATTTGCTCACTTTGCAAGTAGGATGGTGGGGTTCTTTTCTTGCCAAGTCCAGCAAGCTAAAACAATCTTTATAAAAATTAAAAGCAGATGAAATCTAGACTATTTTTTCATTCCCTACCACCTTGAATTCAGCAATCTTGTTTTACTGAAGTCAGTTGCCTTGGAGGTACTTTGTCTGAAATGGAGATGTCCTTGAAGGCAGCAAGAGATGGTGCAAGTTGCTTCTGGTTGTCATTTGTTCCTTTGTCTATTTTTCATGACACTAGAGAATCTGTGTAGCTAACACTGGGATAGTCGCTAGCATCACAAGAACTAGGAGCGTTCTTTAATCTTCACTGCAATCCTGTTTTAACTTTGCTGGTGCAAAGCTGGGATTGCCAGTTTGTTCTGTTTGTCAGCTCTTGCATGACCTTCATTCTCTGGCTTTGACCACAAGTGTGCTGCCAAATAGTACTGCCTTCTGTAATGGCTAGTATAGACAGAAATCCTGGATGATCTTAGAGGTCTTTTCCAACCTTTATGACTCTGTGATTCAATAAGTGAACAAAGAAGTTACAAAGCTGACTTGCCCTTTGGTGAAACATACTGCCTAGTCCTACCTTGGACATAAAAGCAAATTTTCCAGGTGTACTGTGTAGGAGAGGGCAAAGCTTTGCTTCAGTGCAGAATGGCTTCTTGCATAGTGGTGAGCTTTTAATTCCTCCTTGACCATGCAGGATATTTGCTGTGTTTCTCATAATGTATCTTTGCACCCTGCAGTAGTAACACTTTAGAAGTGGGTCAACAACAGTACAAAACAAAGTAACAGACAGTAGAGAAGATTATTTTTATTTTAAAATGCTCATCTAAATGGATCAGGCTTGGTTTTAATAAAAAAAAAAAAAACACATAAAGGAGAACTGTTAATTTAATCCCAAGATTACTCAAGAAGCTTTCCCTCCCTCATGCAAATAAAAATTGTAGTGATAAACACTATGTAAAACATGGTTCCAAGTGAATCTTGTTCAACTCAAAGCAAGTGCATTGACCTTAACATTCTATAGAGTAGATGCAGAAGGCCCTTGTCTGTTAGAAATCTACCACCTGAGCTACATTCCTGTAGCATTTGAAGCTATCAAGAACAAGATTGTTTTCTGTTACAGCTTTGACCACTGCTTTTACACAGGCTTTCAGACCCTACTGTCAGCGGTGCAGCAATTGTGCTTTGCATAAAGGTCATGTTTGTGGTGAGGATGCCACCTAGCTGCCTAGCGAGGAGCACAGTCAGATTTCAGGAAGTGCCTGGAAGCGCGGACAGCAGTTATCCTCTCACTGCGAGGGTGGTCAGGCACTGCAACAGGCTTCCTAGAGAGGAGTCTGATGCCCCCACGCTTCTCAGTATTCAGGAGCCATTTGGACAAGCCCTCAATAATATGCTTTAACTTTCAGTTAGCCCCGAAGTGGTCAGGAAGTTGTTGGACTATTCTAAAACAATTCTCTGGCAATATTCTAATTCCATGAAGGACCAGGGTTTTTGTTTACAATTTGACCAATTTCAGGTTAAAGCCATTCACTGAACTTGAATACAGCACTTCACTGTAGATATCATAGTGTTGACATGTACACTTCATATCAGCTCTGTAATAGTTTAGTATTTACTTAAGATAATGCCCATTTTACTCTGAGTACATGTAAACATTGGTCCATGTTTTTCAAAATATAAAAGAACCAGCAACACAGAAATACCCCAAGTTTTCCAGCGTCTGGCATTCAGAAAAGATGCTCATACATCCTTTTCTGTTGCTTAAAAACATTTGCTTCCTCTGCTGTTACTGACTGTAGTAGTAACATCTGACTTCAGTGGTGGAAATACACAGTAATAAAGAACTCCTAACAGAGGGCAGTGCTTCTCTTAACAGAATTCAGGTTACACCTGGCACATCTGTCAGTGAACCCTTTGCAGATTTAGGTGGGGCAGGCTCTGGCTTCTGCTGAATGACAGCTACCACTCTATCCACGCACAAGAGAACCAGCCTGCACATCTAGACATCTTAAGGTACGGGAGCAGTTAACCACCACCTTAAAGAACAACACACCATGACAGATGTAATACGAAGTGCATTAAGAAAAAGCCATGACAAATTTGTCTGTTCTTAAATGATGTTGGTTGGGAGTTCAGTCACATCTGTCTTCTCCCATACTGTCTTGATGGCTGTTGTTCATACAAAGACTGCTCCAAATGTGGGTGTTGGTCTTAAGAACAAACAAATACAGTCTTCAAGACAGCTGGCTACCTTACATACAAGGTAAGACTGCAGTTAAAAGGTGTTCTGGTGGCACCAGGGGCTATTTCTAGGCTCTCCCAAGTAAGCTAGTTTCCTGTTCACATTCAACAAGTGGAAGAAAATGCAAAGACTGCAGAACGCTAACAGCATGATATGCTGTGTGCCAGATAGCATTCACAACATCTAGTTTCACCTGTGGGCCATGATGACATGTCTGGCCTGTCTCCTTCAAAAGTCCGGCAGAGGAGAGGATTCACTTTTTGACAGCTGGGTCTGCTGTTCCACAGGGCAAGCATTTGGCTCTCTGCTCTTTAGCAGGAGACACTGACTGGTGGAGCAAAGAGTAGACGCAGCACACCGTTTCAGAAGGCCTCTCATCAAAAGCTCAGGAGTCAGTTTGAGTGAATTTTGTGCAAGTCAGTGGTACTTCTGATGTTGTGGAGACATCCAACAAGTCTTTCTTTCAGGAAACATTATTTCTCTTAAGAAAGTACTATGATCAGAATCTATTTTTAACCTAAAAGCTAAGAACACAACCAAGACAGTGATTCATTCCTGGTACATATCACGTAAGCTAGAAATTTCATTTATGAGATCAAGGAAAATATATCATACCACATAATATCTGAGAACTACGATCAAGCTTCTGAGTGTATCCCCATTGCAGTAAAACAGTGCTAAAACTGGCATGAGGGCAGACTGCAGCACAGGACATTCCTCATTCCTCCCATGTTTTGTCAAGGTAAGTTAGCTTCAGCTCCAGAGGACTCTTTCCCATCTACCACCAATCCACACATACTGTTACTGTAGTATGACTGCGGGTTAGATGACTTCAAGGATACTACAGTTATTGCTAGCTGGTTTCTGTTTTACAATCAGTAGGATGGAAAGAGTCATTGCAGAGGTCAAGCTGCTTTAAAACAAGCCTCAAGAGATTTAAGGTAATTTTTTCACCACTGGAACAGTACTAAAACTCCACAACAAGCTACTTCATTTGGGCCTTTATCGAAGCCCTGAGAAGATAATCAAACATTCTTAAATCACTTTGCTCTTGTCATCGCTGCATTTATAGGAAGAGGTGACTTAAGATGCATTGTGAACTTCACAACTGCTGTCGTTTTTCACCTTGGTCAAATAAGTGGTTCTTCATATTTTCTTCAGAGTTTTGAACTAGTAAGAAAAAGAAAGGCACAGAAATCTCTTTAAGACTCAGATGCGATAGATCCTCATCAAGAAAATTCTGAAAGGACTGTTAGTACTGAAAGAGTACAGCTACAGAAAATTTCCCTTTCCACCACTTGTTATTAAGAAGTAGCTTCTGTACTACTTCTGTAGTGCTATATAAACACAGGTCACATGCAAAATTAGGGAAATCTCGGAGAACAAAGAGAAATTAGCTAGCTGTATCTGCTATAGGGTAACATTCAAGATATCATTGTACTACTTTCCAGCATGTAACACTAGAAGTAGAATATTCTTTTGTTTATTTACCATTTTCAATGCTTGCAAGTGCTGCTTGCTTGTCCGTTTCTGATTCAGCCTCATTCTCATCTAAGTTGTAGTCAACATCTTTGTCCTGGTTCAATGCCTCAAGTGCTTGTTTGTCTGGAAAAAACATTAAATTTAATTAGCTTTAGGCTGCACAAGGTATTTACTGCAAAAATCTACCACAGTTTATTCTGCTGTTGAATGATCTGCTGTTTAAAGAGTAGGTTTTAATATTTTTCCTTTAGAATGGAAAACCTTAGCTGTACATCTTCTATAAAGAGCTAGGTAACAGGATCTTCTGGGATGTGGCATTGTAATAAAATTCAGTCAGCATTCAGGTGGACAAAGAAAAGCATTAAGCAATATCAGAATACATGAAATGACAGCCTAAGAAAAGAGTAAAACCTGAAGGTGATTCTGAAAACTTGACGAGGGTTTTACTTTTAAATGTATTGGCACCATCTCTGAAAGGTATCTCAGATTCCCCCCTTCTTTTTTCATCTTGTCCACCTACGAGAAGGCTCTGAAGATGGCATAAAACGAGTATTTCACTTATGTATGTGCTAACTTGGCACAAAAGTGGTTTTCTATAAAAGATTTTATTTACTCTGTCATCATCCTGCTCCACACAACTTCAGCTTGAGCAAATTTTGCTGCCTTAAGATTTCTTAATACAGACTGCCCAGCAGTAAATTACTTCTGACTGCCAGAATCCTACCTTTAGTTAGCCAGACAGAAAAACCATCATGGCTAGTTAGGAGAAAGAGGGGAGTCTCTGGTTCTCCAGGGGAAAGAAAAGCCAAACCCTCTGAACAGCAACTGATACAGAAAAGGGCTTGAGAGCTTTCAGCATGATATTGTCCCTGTTCAGAACATCGAAAACATTTTTACAGTAATAGGCCTAAAGGTCTTAAGCTTTTGAAAGAAGCTTTAACTGAAAGGCAGAGAATGCTCAGAGAATGTAAAATAAATCCATTTTTTGCAGCCAAAGGAACCTACACAGAAGGAACACCATTTTTGCTGAAGCACATTGTGCTGCTCCTTCACTCACAAACTCTGACCTTTCCCAGGCTGCACTGCAGAGCCTTCTCTCAGACTAGTTGTTGGATGGTTTTTGTACTGGTTCTTCTGTTACTTTAGTTAAAATGGAAACAGTGAGGTTAACTTGTATAGTCACACGTCCTTGCAAAACTGCCAGCCCTGGGCAGCATCTTTTTGGTGCAGCTGGTGAAGTATTACTTCAGCAATGCAGACGAGGTAGCTTATTTATCCCTGCCGCTAGGCTAATACAATTACGTAATGATTTGATGAATGCATTCACTGGATTGAAAGCATAAACTGCACTTCTGTGCTTCTACTGCATCAGAAAATACTACTTTGTTCTGTGAAAACATTGCTGATAAGCACAATTTTAGGAGCAACATTCTGCATGCATGAATTGAAGCCCACCTAAGAGCGAGTTCCTCAAGGCAGACGGAGGGATGTCTGGTCTGGATTCGGGTCAGGCTTTGACCATCAGCACTGTGCAGACACGTGGCTCAGGGTGACGCACACTCGATGCCAAGAACTGGCACTTTTGCTGATGGTCTCTGATTTGCCGTTTTGCAGACTCAGGCTAAGGTGTTTTGAAACAGGGGCAGCTAGCATTGACACATCAACACTATAAAACACAGACTGTCTGCAAAACAAGAATATGTAGAACCCCTACCCATCTATGTTTCAGATGTCTCATCCTTTTCAAATGTATGTTCTTACAAAGCCTTAATGCCAAAGGGTTTCCAGGACTAACGTCCCCAGACGCCTTGTGCACTCAACGGAGAGAGAGACGGAAAGGCTGTGACAGTGACGCAGAACCCAGCCTGGCAGCTTTGTGTTGCACAAACAGGAGCCTCCACCTTCACCTACCGACTGTACACGAGAGCTGGGGATTTGCCTCCCACACTAACCTTTAGGAAACCTGACACTAGGTCCGGCCAGCTGCCCTGTTCTGTTCTGTCACCCTTTACTTGCAAAACACAACATGTTACCAACCAGCCTGTCCGGGAGGCGCGTAACCATGCTTAGCATCATAATTCAGGAGCTGCTCCCTCTCCACCTCCTTGTCGGCAACCTGCTCTGCATCCAGCTGCGGTGCATCTTGCCCAGCTCTGTGTTTTTCATCCTCTGCTGGATTCAGTTCTCCCTTTGACTCAGGGGGCATCTCCTTGTGACCTGCGGCAGCATTGGCTGAACCCTGTGAGTGTTTCAGTTCAGCAGAAAGGTTCTCCTCTTCTGCTTTAGGGTCCTCTTTTCTGATGGCAGCTAGGCCAATAATTCTTTCTGTAAACAACAAAAATGATCGAGTTTAAAAAAAAAAAAGTCACATTCAATTCTTATTTTTTTTCAATCATGTCAGATCCAAAGGGAAAGACGCATATTTTTCAGACTGGTGACAGCTACAGAATAAGACTAGTGGTACCTGTCAACAGGTTCACACTGCTACCTACTTAAATGCTCATGTATGGACTTAAAGAAGAAAATTAGGTGCATAGAGGAGTTTAACTAAATTTTGCAATGTGCTATGTAAGCATCATGTGTTGTGTTTTGTTATTAGCAATAACACAGATTAGATGTCCAAAAGAAGCTCAGGACAAAGCAGTTACATTTTCACGCAAATGAAGGCTGTTCTCAGTTTAAATTTGGAGAGAAAGCAGAGGCAGGCTGTTGCTTTCAGTAGACATTACCACATTGTTTTTCCTGTATACCTGTATTTTTAACTACAAAGCACCAGGATAAAACTGATCTGAACAAACTATACCAAGCTGTTGTCGAGAATTGCTAGTTCTCTAAAATCGCTTCCAAGACTGTAATTTAAGAGAGCATGAAAGAATAATTAAATAAGAAATTGGATTTCTCCCATGCACAGCGCAATGTGAGCACCAGGACACACATTCAAGGTAACAGTTTGTGAGAGTTTAATGCCAAAAGCAGCCACTGGTTATCTCATCTCATCTCCTGCGTAACATTTCCCTTACTTGCATTTTGCTCATTGACAACACACAGAAAGTACAGGTGTGTGTCTGCTTAAAGCCTAACCTTCAGCTGTTCTGTACAGCGGGGCAGCAGTTTGTATGTGTCAAGCTTACTCAACAAGTACACTTAAAACGTGCTGGTTTTTTTCACATGCAAAAGCGAGATATTTTCTCAACAATAAATGACTGGCATGACTATAGAATTGTTATTTTCCTTCACATGCAACATGTCAATATCACTACAGCTGAACTAGCAGAAATGCTAGTAATAAAAAATGTTGAAACAAATTAGTAATTACACCTCTCTACAGCTAAAGGACAATTGATTACAGTTCAGTCTGCTGCTGCCACTTTTTCCATCTCTGTCTTGTATACAAAAACTTTTTTTAGTGTTCCATTAAATCACAAACTTCCTTACTCAGGCTGCTGAGACATCAATGATTTCTATCTCACCGTTAGCCTGCGGAGGGTCAGTCTTTTTTACTGTAGGTACTGCTTTTGGTACATCTTCACTGGCTTTCTGCTGTTCTGAGTCAGTCTGCTTGAACTCGGGTTGCTTCAAGGCTGGCAGCTGACTATCAGCCTATAAAGTGAAAGTACACAGACAGGCAGTGGTCTGAACGCTTGTTCCTGGATTTGGAAGCTAAAGGTGGATCAGACTTCAGTAGAGAGGAAAGAAATCTGAACACAGAAACAACAGGACCAAAATTTCTACTGGCAATAGAAGTACTGTGCAACCCTGAGCATGTAGGGATGTTTCTATGTAACAGCACATAACAAACACATGACAAGAATTTCACACACACCTTCTTCAATCTAACTGCAGCTGAGATTACTGCTCATGGTTAGCGTTTCGCAGGAAACTGAGGGGCACAGAACTGCAGCAACATAAACAGATGGCACTTCCTCCTGCTAAGCCAGGAACAGGTAAACTGAGCTTGGGCATCATCAGACTTCAGCTAATCACGCCTGTGCAGAGCTGGACTAAAACTATGTTGGATACAGGTTTAAGCGAGGAAAAAAAAAACATGCATCAACAACTGGACAGCAGTATCAGATGTACCTCACTTAAGGATGTGCTGAACACTGGTACTAGACTGGTCTCAGTCTGACCCCTGAGACCTGATTAAAGACTAACGACTAAGTTGTACATCAGCTTGAAGATCTTCCAACTCAGCAATTCCAGTTCTTTATTCAGTGTTTACTGTTATTAGCATTTAACTGGCCGTGAGCTATGTTAATTCAGTTCACATAAACACTGAACATGCGATGTGCCCGGAGCCCCTGTTCCACTATCACAGCACAAATAAAACAGACTGTAATGAAACAGTTTGTTCCGTGTGTTCACCTTTTTACAGATGCAAGGAGAACAAATGTGCAGATGTTCTTATACCTGATTTTTGTACTACAAAAATCAGTATGAAAACTTCCAGTGAAAAAAGTCGAAGTCAACAAAAAGCTTCCTGTAACAACTGTTGGTAAACTGTAGCTACCTATTCTTGTAGGTAGGTCAATAAAGCACAGGGTTGCCAAGTCTTCATGTGGTCATTTTGAAACACCTCTGCAGAAAGAAGTGGTTACATAACTGAGAAACAAAAGGTGCAGAGGATTTGACATGATTACTTGGCTATTTTGAAATTATTTAAGCTCAGTTAAAGCCAGAAAGAAAGCTTTGCTGGGTCAACACCATTGAGTCCAACATCAGCAATAAGCAGTCTAACATCTCAGCTTGAGCAGCAATTACTACCGCAGAAGATTTGGCAGAGTTATTGCAATAAGGATATTCAAAGACCTCTGTTGTACTTCAGTCATTAAAACAAAAATGTTATACTTAAACATGCTTCTTTTTTATACATAACTAAGTGTCTTTCTGCAGTACCAGAGACCGAACATGAGATTATGTATGCTGAGGCACAAATACTTCTGTAAGAATACTGAGCCTGAAATTAATAGCAACAATTCACCTCTTAATTAGACATGCAAGAGGCCTTAGTTTGTAGTATCTTAAAATGTCTAACTCAGTAATTTTTAATGATGGTGTCAATAAAAAAAAGTGTGCATGCTGACATGGTTGGTCTTCTGGCTAAAAAGATAATAACTGAAACATGTAAGAAAGAAATTAATATACACATTATATATCCCTCAATCAAGGTGGCATCAACCTCAAAAGTCCTCCTCAAAAGACACAGCAGTAAGAACAGCTGTGTATTTATTAACTAACCAACAACCCGTTTTCTTTCTCTGATTTATTTTACCTCTGACCTTTCCATTACATAAGCATGTGCATCTCAGACACTCAGCGTGAAGAAAAGCAAACACAGTAGCTCAGCCACTGTGATCTGTAAAAGGAGGAATTATTCCAGCTAAAAGCATAGGCAGTGACAAATAACTCAGCCCTTCCGTAAGCAAAAGCTTCAATCCTTGGGCAAACAAACAACTGAGAAAGTTACAACTCAGCATAAGAAACGCTGTCACAGACACCAGGGAACACAAGCACACCATTGATTTTGGCTGCAGCTCTATCAGTGGTTATCTCAGCTGGGCCCACCCAGCTATACATTGAAAGGAGGATGGATGATCTGCTGCCTGCTTTGAGCAAAGACTGACTTCAGCCATGGGACTTGTTGGAAGAGCCTGCAAGAGACTTCAGCCAAACTTCCAGACTGGAAGTGGTACCGACCACATCTAGCACAAATAATGCTAATGGAGGCAAGCTGACCACCTCCTTAGTATGCTCTTCCCTATGTCAAGTTTCCAAACAGTTTGTACTTTCCATCTTTTCAATCAAGCAAGATACATTTGTTCTACAAGGTTTCCCTACAGGTGTCCAACTGATGGGCTTGTTATTTTCTTATTTATCTGGCATTTGATAAAAATTACTGAGTTAGACAAGCAAGAATTTTCCCTTTATTCTGCAGGGATAAGAGGCTAGCATTTACTGTCTCTAGTGCTCCATTCTTCTTGCAGCTCTCTCAGACAATGTTAAGTCCTCAGGATAAGGTTCCAGCAGTTCCCTCTTCCCCCATTTTACATACAGGATTTGGGGACAGCAGAATAGACACAGACTGGAATGACTACCTGAGCCCCTGGGGATCAGTGGCAATATGTTTCAGCCACTTTCACCCAACCGTTTCAAGCTATTTGCAAAACCCAGCTCCAGCTCTCTTTGCTTCACTCTTTCCACTTACCCAGTCACCAAACTGTTTCTCCAAGTAGCCTTTTCCTAGCCAAGGAGTAAAGGGCAGTCACTACCAGGACTTCTTCGCCTTTGCAGTGAGAGTTGGCCACACATGTAGGTGGAAAAGCCCAACTGCAATCATGTAGAAATGTAACTTCTGCTACAGGTGCTTGAAGAAAAGACTACACTGAAATAAACTATTCTACATCCAATAAATTAGTTGCCTTTTCACCTGCGGTTTTGCTGCCTGTTTCCAGGGTCATCTGTAGCAAGCTTAACTGCTCAAGTCCTATCCCTGATGTATCCTTACTTTGCTGAAGAAGCACCAATAATTCACATCCCAAGACAACACAACCATGTAATATCTGCTTTTCTAAGCATTCCCCCACCTTCCACACCCCAACAAGAAAGACTGGGTGGGCACACAGCCAGCCCCTCTGGCACACGGCCACCTTCTTTGCATGCCCGCACTATTCCACCGAGCCTGCCCATGTGCCCAAAAACAAACAAAGCATTTGGTCTCCCCTCACTCACACTGTAAAAGGCTGAAATCTGTATTCCTGTGGAAACTTGTGGCACTGAGTAACTGCTGATGAACCTCAGAGTCACAGGTAAAGGCCCGTGTACTACATACAGTACCATATTCAAGGGTTGCTGCTACCCTGAAGCGACCCACAAGAAATATATTCTCATCTTTGAACACACACCTTCAATATGCCAAGCAGCTAAGTCCTTCAACAAAGCCAAAAGGAGTTGTGCAGGAAAGCTCAGCAGCACAAACATTCTTGAAACAGCTCCTCGCCACTCGTTATCCCCTCTCCAATTCTGCCCATCTCAGTGAGACAAAACCTGGAGAACAGCAAAGCCTTCTGCAGGGTCTCAGCCTTGTTCCGTCCCCAGATTCACTCAATTTCACATAGATCAGAAACATCCAACAGATGTGAACGAAAGTAGTAAAAAAATCTAATGAGACTGTTAGCTGGAGATAGCAAAAAGGAGAAGCCCTTAAGAATTACATAGAAAAAGATTTATAAGGAAACTAGCCCCACCACACCTGGACACTTCGTTTTGAATCTTCTGAGAAGTCTTTATTTTCTTTGACTTGTGGTACGTCACTGCCTTTTTTTGTGATCTCATTTATCCTTTCTTCACACTGTTCTTTCAATTCCTTCATCTGGTTGATACACTGTGACCTGCAGAAAACATGAACAAGTGGGCAGTTGTGAACTTTCATCCACATTCATAACGTAACACTCTAAAATTTAGTTTTGTAAAATTATTTATTCCTTTTTCTTTTTCCCCCCACTTCATTATATTCTTAGTTCTATAAACCTGTACTTTCACCTGAGAAGTCAGTAAAGTCCTAAGAACAGACTGAAGGGGTGCAGGTGGTCCAAATTCCACTAGAAGAAATCAAACTGCTTTTGCTGGACGAGCTCAACAAACCGCACAGATTTTCACATCTTCCACTAACCAGGCCATTTCAGTTAAGTCAAAATCAATTTCGATCCTTTAAAACTTGTTGGTATGATAACAAAAATGCCTGTCTGTGTTTTAGATAGGTAGAGGAAACAGCAAAGTACTAGTTACTCCTAGCAAAATAAACAGCCTTTCTCAGTCTTTCACTGAAGTGCAGTGCGGTGAGATGTAACAAGACGTTACAGGAATAGAGTTCTCCCTTTGCTATGGTAAGTTCCCATACGCATACATCAAGAGGAAAGCATTCAGCATTCTCTCTATACTTTAACAGTTACACAGAGCCAGCAGCGCATCATCCATCCTAACAGAAAGGGTCTGCTGCCTGCAGTTCTGCATCTGGCCCTTCTCTTGCCACGTGCAGCTTCTCCCAGGCTGCTGTCCCGCTGAGGTTCCTGTCCTCAGTGAGCACCCTTTCTCACCTACTCCCTTCCGAGACCTAGCGATGGTGAACATCATAGACAATAAAATAACACAGGCTTCAGCTAAGCATACATTTACTAATTTCTGTGAGGTAAAGGGAATGCAGAATTGACTGCATCTCGATTTGGGAGCCTGAGACAGATGCAGCACATTGCCAAGCTAAACTTGGAGACAGAGCAATGCTTTGTAAGTGCTCCTTCAACTCACGCTGTACATTCACGTACCACCTGTGACAAATTCTCACCAGCTTGAATTTGTTAGCTACAAATTGCAAAAGGGAATTCTGGAGCTTAAAATACCCTGTTCATGTGTACAGCAACTTCTGAGGCGCAAGAACTGCACTGGTTTCTCCTCCTTACCCCACCAACATGACACACCTCACATGTGCAAAACCAGTGGTCTCAAGTTCAGTCGCTGTGGTGTGATTTCCCTCACAAAATTTAACTAAGGAGCATCAGCTTTATGTGACAGGAAGCTCACCTGCACTCACACAGGGAGCAGGGGATGGCACTGGCATATGGGGAAGCCCAGGCAACAACCCTCTGCTGCTGACAGCACCATCGCATCCAGGGCCCACCTCCACCAGCCCGGAGGAGCACAGAGGCGCAAAGGCAGCAGGAACCTGAAGTATGGACTCAGAGGAGAGGACACCCTGACCAGACCCCAACGGGCTGTCCCTGAGCCCCAGCACCCGTGCCCACGATGGGTCAACAGGATGAAGGGCTTCACTGCCCACCATGTGGGACGTGATGGGACAGAGGGCAGAACACTACTGCAGATTTGTTGTGGGATGCGTAGGGGAAGAAGCACAGGCAGGGAAAGAGATGGATCCTCAGTAATCTTCCTGCTGCCTGTCATACCAGCAAGCTCACACAGCTCTCTGCTGACTGCTGAGCTAAAACGTGAGGCATGCTCAAAAAAACGTCTGCTATGATGAAGCCTGAGGACTTAGACATCAGAAAAATGGTTTGGGGCATACGTAAAATTTTATGCATACCACACGCACAACTGATTTTATCACTGTCCCCTACAGTACAATAGCCAATTGTCTAAAAATGTGATTTACAATTTGTGCAGATGAAAAGAAACAAAGAGGCCCATTTCAATTATACAGTAACACACACTCTTTGATTTTCCACTAGGCAAAGTGTACTTGATACATAAGGTGTCGAACCCTCATCCACACAACCCCAAATCAAAGGAAGAATCACTGGCAGAGATGTACCTAACAGGTCTAGCATCCCCTCCTGCTGAAGTTCACTACAGAGAAACAGGCAACACATCTACATACACTAGTAGTACTACCAGCAGCGGGGAGGAGGAAGCAGGGTAAAAGTTACACTGAGTTTTTCACATAAAACTTGTTTCACTAGCCCCATAATCACAATGGGAAAAGGTTGATTGTCAGCACTTGGAATGACAGCATTAAGTAAGAATTTAGTAACAGGTGAAGTGTACTTCACCACGTACAGTCAGACGCATGTTTCTACGCCTACCAGAATGTAATGTTACCTATGTAACTGGCTACAACAGTGAAACACTAGTGTTTCAGGATATGCTCCTGTTGGAATTGCATGAACACTATGGGGAGCCCAAGCTATAAAATCTTCCGTTAACATTTGAATACAAACTGCATTCTCCTCACTTGCACAGCCACAAAAATCCTGAGATGCTGGGCATTGCAAGCAGTGTGCTCTTCTTCAAGATCAACCGTGAACAATTTTAGAAAATGTGTCAGGTGCTACTTTCACCTTAACACTGTACATCTGCTGTCAGTGCTACAGCTGCCACAAGAATACTTCAGGTTATAAACAAGACACTCACAACTCCAGAAGCCACTGTTTAGAAAGAACACACTTACAGGTCATACGAGAACTTTCTCTGAAGGTTAGTCTGGTTCTTCTGAAACCGGTAAACATCGAGCTGTAGCTTTCCATATTCTGTCTGTAACTCCTTCAAGTGTTCTGATCATAACAGGATGAAAGCATACATTAAAATACACATACTTACCCAGATCAAATATCAGACAACGAATCTGACTGTAAGCACACTAACTCTGTCCATCTCTCACGTTCATTATGTTTTGCATGCAGATGCATTGACAATCGCTAAATCAGTTCATCAAACATGACAAGACTGACAGCCGTTCAGCTGAACACGTTAACAAAACCTGCACACCCCCTTCATAAGGAATATTCTAGCTTGTTTGTAAACCCTTGCTCTGCTAAGTTTCAGCCCAAGAAACCTTCAGGTCTGTAAAAGACTTCTCAGTCTTATACAGTATGAAACAGCATTCACACTAATCAGCTGTCACAGAAGACATGCTTACAGCTCTTTCCTGAGTAAAGTACAATTTACTATTACATTCCTCAAAAACAGAGGAGTCTATGATTCCGAGTTTTCTCTCTTTATTTTGCTAAATATTACAAATACTTTCTGACAGAAAGCTTTCTGTGAGGACATCAGAAGTGGCAATAGATTTGCCTGTTTATAGAACATATGACCAGTTCCCCAGACTTGTGAGGCATAAATTGTGAACAACAGTTCTGAAGCACTAACATGAATTGAAATGAATTAGTCTAAGTTTTCTTGTCAAAAACATCGGTTTGCAAATTCTCTTTGCGCTAAAACACGTGAGCAAAACACCTGAGGGAGGAATGCAAGCATATGCTATAAAAGGCAGAATGAGAAGTATATTAACAATACACAGAGAAGCTAGTTTTATTTCATATTGTTTTTATATCATCAGCAGTTCAGGGTCAGGAGTCTACATCACGCACTGCATGGACAAATCCCTTTGGCATTGAGGCATATGCAGAGGGACAGTTCACTGAACTGGAACTGTGCAGATGCAGAATCGAAGTCACAGCAGCTCCTGCACGTCCCCACAACTCGGAGAGACGCAGCATTCTCAGAAGACATTGGTCTTAAACCAAGTCTTAAAAAGGTGGGGGATTTAAAAAAAAAAAAAAAGAAGGGTATTATGTCCTACCTTGTAGACTCTGGATCAGTCGCTCATTTGATGTAATGTTACCCATCAGCACTGCCTGGAAGGAGCAAAACAGAAAACAATGTTTTAATTGCAAAGGGCCTGAGTTACCACTGATGTTATAAATACCACCAACAAAAGAACTTTTAACAGGATTTTTAGTTCATGAAGTGTTGGGTTACAGCCAAACATAAGAACTTCATTTGCTGTTCTAGAGATTTATTATTAAAACCAACAAACAGTTATTTAACCCTGATTTCCCAGGATAAAAATAGATACCACTACACCTAAATGAAAGCAGGAGTAATTTAAAGAGCCCGCTACTAAAATTGCTTCCTACTTTATTCTGGTTTAATCTCATGCTCATAGTCACTGTCAGATTCACTGTATTTACCCCCTGAAGGAAACTACAGTGTAGTTTAGCTCGCTGTTGGCTCCTGCTCACCAGCACCCAGGAACACAAGGATGAGACAGAACACATTAGCCATAGAAAGAGCATATGCAAACTCTGCAAAAGCAACGCGAAGCCCTGGCCTTGTATCACCTTTCTGATGACCCAGCCCCTGCTGTGACAAGACAGCCCTGAGCAATACTCCTCCACTCCCCCACTTTGCGCTCTCCCTCATTCTGAGGAAGCAGCCAACGTATGTACACGATTTTTCTCCTTTCTTCCTTTTTTTCCCCTTTCTTCCCCTATCTTGCCCTCTGCCAACTCATAAATACAAATGCCCCCAAACACCTGAATATTCACAGAGACGAAGTAAGCCTAAACAAAAAATAATTCCTTGGAGATGCATGTCAGCATACCTCAGACTAATATTTAACATTCAGAAAGCCTGGTGCAAGAGGGCTTGCACCATCTTGCACCAGAGTGATGAGATCTACTGACCCTTCAGCAGCAACCAAGTCTCAGCAGTGTATTTCTTATGCTTCTCTGCCATCACCTTGTTCTCCAGTTTTTCTTCTCCCAGGAAACAGGGCCTGAGGTCAGGACACACCAAGTCCCCAGCTTCCCAAAGCTGCTGCTCAAGTACTGATGTGTACTCATGCCCACATCACTTCAAAGGCACAGAAATGCTAACACTAATTCTGCCTGCCTGTGTCATGCTGAGACACTGACAGCGCTGTCAGCCAGAGCTGACTTTCTTGAAGGCCGCAGCAACAAGTGCCAACTGATGAGAAGGCAAGTGTTCAGCCAACCCAAGTGTGACAACACACAGCAGAGGGGTGGATTTGTCTTTTGTCTACCCTTTAAAAAGTCCCAGTTCAAACAAGTGGACTCTTCATGTCTTCGTGAAGAGGCAGCCCTTTTCAACCCTGTAAGAGAAGCATTCCTACACCACTCCCTACACACAGCCAGTCCACAAACACAGTTGTGAAATCTCAAGAGCAACGGTCTTGCTCTTTCATTAAAAAGAAAGAAATAGTAATAGCATGAGAAACACCACACTTAAGACTGATTAACTCCCCTCCTTCTCCTTTATCAGAGGACAGGGTAAAAAAGGCTCTGGATTTCTTTTCAATGCTTTGTTGGAGAAAGGACGTTTATGTTTCAATGGAAATGCTAACTGTTGCTAGTGCCTGCTCAACTTAACTAGGCTGTTCCATGATCACCACATTCAGCATTTCCTGTACTGGGATCAGTCAACCAGGGCCATTACCAGAATCTGCCAATGCACTGGAAGAACCAACAGTACAGTCTGACACGGCTGGTTTATGCTCACACACGTTTGTTTGTTTGTTTAACACTCCTTAATGAAACCCCCACATACTAGAACCGATTATCTCACTTTGACTGTGAAGCAGACAAATGTTTAGTACCTCAGGACAGCAATAAATGATTAGCTGATTGTGCAGAAAAGTGAAGAAGTCTCCTTAAAACATAAAGGAAAAAACGTGTACATCTTACTCTTTTGGACTGCAGAAATCTAAACTGAGTAAAAACTTCCTTTTGGCAGTGCCACACCTACCTCCCTGAGTTTGAGGGTAAGAGTCCAGGAGGAACTCACGCAAATCCAGCCACCTGTCTAACTTGAGCAGGAAGTGCTGCTCAGCAATTTGCAGGGCAGTGCTCCCACTGCCAGTCTCTTGCCTGACTGTATCAACAGCTTCAGTCTTTCCATTCTCCCTCCTGCCACACAAACATTAGCCAATCTTTCCCTTATCGCTGTCAATTAGGCAAATACTATTTTATTTTACTTTTCAAACTGCAGGGAAGCAGTCAGCAAACACAAGCCAAAGCTCAGACCTATAAGGAAATTTGCATTTGAAATTCTGTTCAGCCCACAGAACAATATCCGTAATCTCTAGCAGTGATTATTCAGCTTTGATTTCATCATATCAAAATCCAACCTCTGAGAGTGTGGGAGCAACTCTGTTACCCAGAACCAGCCTGCTGCAGTTGCAGTATGTCTTGCACAGAAGTTCTTGTGACTATCAGACAGGAAAAGTCAGTCTTCTGACGGGATCAATACTGTGGACAGCAGGTCCTCAGAAACCAAACCAAAAGCCACATGGCCCTCAGCAGTGATAGGAAAATCTTGGTCCACCTGGACAGCAAATGTTTTAATTACAGCTGCCTGGAGATAGTTATTCACCAAAGAACAAGTCTATAAAGTCATATTCCACTTAAGGAGCACAAACATCAAGGGTATTGGTTTAAAAAGAACACAAACAAACAGAAATGCCCGCATGGAGGCCCTGAGATGAACCATCTTGAAGCATGTGTGTTTTGAGCACATATCCTGAACGATCTATGTGCATTTCATCAGACCAGTGCCTTATACAGCACCTGGAACACATTCCTGGGAGGCACTGCTACACTAGCTCCTTCACCTCAGGCTGCATGTGGATTTTGGTACCACCATGACACGAGCAAGCCCCAGCAGACTGAACTGACATATGTTTTCCAACACTGACCATACACAGCATATCTAGTGACGAGATATTGTGACAGAAAAAGGAATAAAATGGCAAAGCAGCTGACAAGAGTAAACATTTGTTTCAGAACTAAAACCAGCAGAAAGGGGGCTTTGCACTCATAAGGCAAAGCTCTCAGACTGAGAAAAATGCGAGTCACAGTGTCAGCCATTCACATGCGAAGGACAGACGCAATTGCTGCCGCCCCAGCCCCGAGAACAAAGCGCCTGGAACGCAGCAAGCTGTGGGGGTGAGGCTTACACAGGCAGAAACCTGCAGAAACAGGATTTGTAATGATCAGGGAGAAGACTGTCAGCTATGTCATGATCAGCTCAAATTGATCTGTGTCCTTACTGCAGACAAAAGGAGCAGCTCTATCACGCATACTGCCAAGCTGGCAGCTCAACTGAAACACAGCTGGTGCTGTCTGTTGTTCGTGTCTTCATAACACCTGGAAGTGCCCACCCCTTCTCTGTTTCCACAAAGACACCTTCCCAACTACCATGGCTTTCTTGGCAACAAGCATCTTCAACTCTTACCTCTTTGCCTTCTTCACCACTTTGAAATAACTTTCAAGAGAGAAGAAACTATTTACACCAGACACAGAGAGCTCCTTTCATTCTAGGGCATCAGTTAATGGCTAAGTACATATAGGTGAGGGGAAAAAAAAAAAAGTTCATAAATAAGATTCCCTAAGAAAACATTTCTCTTTTAGGTTGGTCCCTGTGCAGCACACTCATTAATACTTCAGTGGAAATGCCCCAGTTGAACCAAGTCTAAAACAAATTTCAGGCTCAAGTGGAGCAGATGTTGTTCATTTAAGCCCTTCCATTTCGCCTGGGTTGAATCCCATCTAGAAATTACGGATTTTTTTCAATAAAAGGCATTCTTTTTCCAATATAGGGAAAAAGAACAGTTACATTCTCAAAGACTGATCACGGTACAGATTCGGGACTCAGTTTTGTTTTACATCCTCTGCCAAAATCAACCCAGACTTGCTCTATTTTGGGGGGGGGGATGAAGAACACAGGCACCATGGCACACTGCAGTTCATCCCTCAAAACTGCAGAAACCAAAATTGTGAAGTTAACCATTTCTTACACTCTCAGCAGAACTGAGAGGAAGCAGACAGGTCTGAAGAAGGAATCATATTTACAGCTGCAGGGCAGCAGCCAGTGGACTGGAGATAACACGCTACACAACTCTCACAAAAGACAGCTCTCATGAGGCTACACAACTCTAGCGACCATCGCTGTATTTAATTAGAACCTCAACATCTGTCAGTGTAAACAAAACAGAATTCTGTGATGTGAAAATATTCGTGTACACCCTGAACAGCTATACAGAACACTTCCTGCTTTTTTTTTTCTGTCCGCTCATTTTGCTATGAGGAAGCAGACACGTTTCAGTAGCTAGCTCTGAAGCTGCACATACTCTGCATTTCCACTCTTGCAGTGCCTACATTCCAGATAGTCCCAGCCCATCCAATTTTCTCCACCATATTAAAATCTATTTTAAACAAAGGTAGTCTTCTAGACATCTGCTGTACCAGTTATAAGTAAGCAGACTGACCTCTCCTGATAATTCAGAAACATCACAAAACAAATAAAGCAGGCAGAAAGGCAGTGCCTGCTTTACCTTAAAACCTCTCAAACTAAAAGATGCAATATTGCTTGTTTTAAAAACAGAAACAAGCATCTATAGGGAGCTCTTCCTTTTCACAGCAGGCTTTTTTTTTTTCCTCTTCCCCCGGCCACTGCCACTTCTTCTGAGCAGAGCCTGCTTTTGGCACACCAACAGGTATTCTGTCTCAGAAGTTGCACCACGAGCTGAGCCTTTCCCAGAGGGAGCGTTGAGAGCAGCTGTGGGCAGCGTTACAAGACACCAATCAGCGAAACGCATTTTGCATACAGCACACAAAGCTTGCTGACCCTCCTCAGGAAAACAAGCCATGGGCTCCGGGAGAATTACAGAAATACAAACTGCAAAAGCACCTCCTAAGAGTTAAAAACGAAACAGGTTACACGTATGGTTCTGCTGCTGCACTCTTCAGGAAGACCGTTGTGGGTGTGTCCTTCCCAGAAGCTACCAGTCTTGAACAACAACCATACAGGATATTGTTCCGCTTTAGAAAACTGTTTATGGCTTAGAAACGGCCCTTTTGTACTCCTGATTCCTGATCTGTTGCTACTGAGAGCTTGTGTAAGCTCTCTTGATCTCTTCTATTTCTGTATGGATTTCCAGAAGCCATTGGCTAAATCTACATTAATCCTCAAGAATTCAAATGTGTTTTTTAAAAGCAGACTGGTGACAGAAGTGTTTCATACATGCTTAGACATAAGAGAATCATTATGAGTGCAGCTACCCAGGACTACATCACCTCAGTGAACTGTGAGCCTGTGGCGTATTTCAGGCTCCAACAACCTCCTGCCGTCTGTGCCCTTGTTCTTAAATAGCACAGAGGCAATGTAACTAGAAAAGCAGCAGATGTAACTCAAAGAGGTTGTCACACTGCCACTGACAATGACTTCAACCTGGAGTGCACATTACCGGTACAAAACGAAACCAGTGGCATTATTACCGCATTATCAACATACCAGCATATCCTTACCCATACTATCAGAAAAGTAACAAGATGCAGTGACCAGAGATGAAGTGCAGTTAAGCCGGGTTCAAATCTTTCTCTGGAGTTGCTTTCAATAAGGAGTACAGATTGTGAGGGTTTGTTCCCATACAGATTTCTTCTATATTCAAAAGCCCTATAACTTCTCCCTGAAAAAGAGGAAGCTTTTTGGGACAGACCATTCACTTCTACACATCAGCTAAAGGCCTTTTAGTTTTTCTTACTTAAGGACAACTATGAAAACTAAAACAAAATCCTGTTTATCATTCAAAGATCTGTCCAGCTACATTTAAACAGGTTGTGTTACTTGGAGAGAGGGCTGACTCAGGGTTTGGATTTGCATTCATCCCTCCTGGATTGCGTAAACACTTGCTGTAAATCCCCAGGGTGAGAACAAAGTTCAGTTTGAGGACTGAGTTTCTTATTACCAGTAAGGGACAATTCATTACTGGCCTCCCAGGAATCCCAGGTTCCACTGGAACCCGTGGAACCAAGAAACAAGAATGTGTTTGTGTGTGTACACAAACATTTACGTGTTGACACATGCATACAGAACACAGACATTTATACATGGATACATACAGACAAACAGAAAAACAGAAAAAGCTCAGAGACAGTCTTTTCCTATATTCCAAATCCCATTGTCAAATAACCACTGATCCTGGACAGCTTCTTCAGATTAAAGTCCTTAGAGAAGAGTACTAAGGTCTCCTCTTCCACCACAACAGCCACATCGGGGCACTTCTAATTTAGAGTGGATGAATCCATGCCAACTTTGTTGTCCATTGCATGGGTCCATTGCATTACTTCTACCTAATGTTTCCTACAGCATCAGCTGCTGGGTTTCCAACAGCAAACTTCACAGATTAATCTACTGCTGAACACCACCTGTTTTAGGGTGATGGAAGAGAAAGCACGTGAGAGGTATGATCAGCTATGCTGGATCAGCCCCAAGCCCCACCTTGCCCAGTATCCTGTCTCGTAACACCAGCTGCCAAATGCACACCAAGGCAGTCACAAAGCACAGTATTTTCCAGCAGCAGCTCTGTCTAGCTCAGGAACATTTGGAGCCAGAAAACACCTTACTTGGGCAAGGGGCAAGTGTTTCTCCTATCTGCCCGATTGATTTAACTGGCACAGGCACACTGCACCAGGCACTGCCAGGCAGCCCCACGCCCAGCACGTGAGGAGCAGCTCCTCCGCCCATTCTGAACCATGATGGCCCATCAGTCACCGCAGAATGGCTGGCTCTCCCTGTGTCACTTGGGATCCTGGAGACTCCTGTGATAATCTCCTCAGCAGAGTCTTTTGTCCAGCTTGCAGCACACGCAGGGGCCTCCTGCAGAGAAACTACTCCACACCTTTGGCTGTCCTTCCTTCCCTTCCTTCACTGTGCGCCTTTTGCAGTGCTTCAGAGCTCCCCTGGTGACCTCCCCACAGCACAAAAACTAACCCAGTGTATTACTAAGCCATTTTGCAACTTCTGGCTGATCATTCATCTCTGTGATACCAATGTCCTATCATATGGCTGCATAATTGCTCTGCCTGTGAGTGTGCAGCCTCTTCCAATTCCAGGTGTGAATACATCAGTATCCCTCATCTTCGTAATGAGTCTTTCAGAAAAAAGCTCCAGGAGACTTCAGAAGCAAGATTTCCTTTTTCAGAAGCGGCTACGACTCCTTCCCCAAATACCACTTTCATCCACAAGAATTGATTTTTTTGAAAAATATTTCTTAACACTTTTCTTGGCGCAAATGACAGTTCCCCTAGGCTCAAATTAAAAAACACCACCACCACAAGAAGGACTGTGTGGCACCAGCTGCATTCAACTACCACCACTGTAGTTTAAAGGAAAAAGTCCGCACATTGCGCTCATCAAAAGGAAGCGCCTTTTCATCCATGGAGCTTTCTTAGGACTCCTGGGTAAGTTCCTGTCATTAGCTCTTGACATTTGCCTGTTGTGCTAGTCTGTGCTGTAAGCGCTGCTACCAACATGACAACATTTCCAGTGAGATTTAGTAGATCTCCCACCTTCGGGGAGGAAAATCTGCTAAAGAAAAGTAATTATTAAAAGCATTTTTCTTGTAAAAAAGACTTTTTTTTTTTTTTTTTTTTAAAAAGTCATAAGCACGCTCTGCTACTTGCAGGACAGATGTGGAATGCAAAAACATGCCAAAGCAGAAAGAAGGAATTCATCAACCACTATTGAATCACAAATTAAACTATGAGAGGCCAGAGGACAGTACAACTAAACAATTCCCAGAGCACACAGTAGCAACGCAAGGAGGGAAAAGTGATGGCAGGGCTGATTACTGAGAAGCGTCTGAGAAGACTGAGAAATGGCAACAAGATGGAAGGGCTGACTGCATGCAGCTGTCATTGAAAAATAGCAATGAACAGGTTGAGAGCTCATGGGTGAGAGCCAGAGGCCAAGTCAACAACGTAAACCTCATGGTAGGTGTTAACTACACACCACGGAACAGAATGAGCATGTCAATGAACTGCTCTTTCCTCAGCCACAGGAAGCACCATGCGCACAGGCCCTGGTTTTGCTGGGGGATGTCAACCACCTTGACACCTCCTGGAAAAGCAGCTCAGCAAGGAGTCCAGGTGACTTGGAGGACAATTTCATCTGATAGATGCTCCAGACAGAGGAGAAGCTTTACTGGACCTCTTTGTTGCTCACTAACACAGATGACATCCTTACTGGGGGGTCAGGAGAAATGCCCTGATAAAACTGATGATCTTGAGGGATATGGATTGGGCAAAGAGCAAAGTTAAGACCTTTAACTTTAGGAAACCAAACTTCCACCTGTTTAAGAAACTGGTGAATGCAAACCCATGTGAAACTGCCTTCTGGGTCACTGCAACAGAAAAGTGTTGGCAGCTCTTCACTTTTCTTTTACAAGAGCTCTTGATCCCCAAAGTGCAAGAAATCAGGCACAGAAGACATGAGGTCACCATGTTTGCATAACATCTCCTGGCTGAACTGAAGAGCAAAAAGGAAATGCATAGGGAGTGGAAGCAGGAACACGGATCTTGGGAACAATCAAGGAATTATGTTTGTGCCCACAGGACAGAGATTAGGAATGCCAATGCATACGTAGAATTGAACCTGGAGAGGGATGTGAAAAAAACAATACAAGAAGTGTTCATATAAGTATGTTGGTCAGAAAAGGAAAAACAAAGACAGTGTACTCTCAGTGCTAGACAAATCAGGAGATCTAGTGATGACTGACATGGAAAGAGCTGAAGGTACTCAATTTTCTGCATCAGCTTTCACTAGTGATCAATATTCTCAAATCTCCCAAGTCTCCAAACCTCAAGGCAGGGACTGGGTGAATGAAGTCCCTCCCATCTTAGGAGAAGACTGGGTTAGAAACCAGCTGGGGAATCTGAGTGTACACAAGTCCATGGAACATGATGAGGTGCTTCCCAAGGTACTGACAAACTGGCAGACCTAATTGCCAAGCCACACTCCATCATATTTGAGAAGTCACGGCAATAAAGTCCCCAGTGACTGGAAAAAAAGAATTATCATCCCTACTTTTAAGAAGGGGAAGAAGGAAGACCCTGGGAACTATTGACCAGTTTGCCACACTTCAGTTCCTGGCAAGATCAGTCAGGAGAGCTGGCTAGAAGCCATATTGAAACGTGGAGGCCAAGGGGTTGCTTAGGCACAGCCAACAAAGTTTCACCAAATCACACCCAACAAATCTGGTAGCCTTCTACAATGGAGAGACTATATCAACGGGTAAGGGAAGGACAAAGGATGTCATCTACCCAGACTTCTGCAAAGCCTTTGACACAATGCCTCACAATATTCTTATCTCTGAACTAGAAAGATATGCACTTGGTGGATAGTCTAAGAGGCATATAAGGAATTTGTTGGATGGCTGCATCCAAAGGGTAATAGTAAATGCCTCCATGCCCACATGGAAACCAGTAACAAGTGGTGTCCCTCAAGGGACCAATATTATTTAACACCTTCACTAATTATATAGATGATGGACTGGAGTGCACCCTCAGCAAGTCTGTGGACAACACCAAGCTGAGTGGTGTAGACGATACACCAGAGGGCAGGGATGCCATCCAAAGGGACCATGATAGGTTGGGAAATGGACTCAGGTGAACCTCATGAAGTAAAACAAGCGCAAAAGCAAGGTCCTACACCTTGGTCAGAGCAATCCCCAGTATCAGTATAGCTCGGGCACTGATCTGATTTAAAGCAGCCCTGCAGAGAAGGACTTCAGGATACTGGTAGATGAAAAACCGGACATGAGCCAACAGCTTGCACTTGCAGCCCAGAAAGCCAATTGTATCCTGGGCTGCACAGATACAAGTGCTGTCAGCAGGGTGAGGGAGGCGACTGCTCCCACTGCTCTGCTCTCTTCAGGCCCCACCTGCGGCACTGTGTTCAGCTCTGAGGCCCCAACATAAGAAGTACACGGACCTGTTGGAGCGAGTCCAGGGGGGAGCCACAAGTATGATCAGAGGATGGTTTCAAATCGTGAGAGGTTAGATCTAGTTTAGATATTAGAATTTCTTTTATTTTTATTTTTTTTACCATAAGGGTGGTGATTAACTGGAACAGACTCCCCAAATAGACTGTGGCTGTCCCATCCTTAGAAGTGTTCAAAGCCACAGGCTGGATGAGGCTTTGGGCATCCTCATCTATTATAAGGTGTCCCTGCTCCTGGCAGGAGGGTTGGACTAGATGAACTTTAGAGGTCCCTTCCAACCCAAACAATTCAATGACTCTATTCACTCAAATGTTGTCTGAATATCCTGGAATATCTTTTTAACACATACATACATTGAAAAGTAAACAACCAAACCATATCTCACTTTTTTTTTTAAAAAAGTCTCCCTCGAGTTCTGACGACTCAAGATGCCACAAGATTTGCAATGCTTTTAGAAATAAACATCAACCATTCATGCCTACTTAGGAAGAGAACATAAACGTATTTGTTGGTGCAGCTTCTTCTTTTCCTGAAGTTTTAGAACATTAGTATACAGGAAAGAAAGACAGAAGCCAACTCTAACAGTTATAGAGAGGGCAGAGGTATTACCTAGAAGTGCTAGCACTTGCAGCTTCTAACAGCTCATGTTTTAGTGCAGCACAATAATGAACACCTGGATTATGTCTTATTTCTGTGTTTCTCTTCCCCACAACATATTTCTGTTATTTTCCTCATTGCAAACTGCTGAACAAGTACTTTACCACTCTGAGGGCTATAATGTGCATTCCATGTCAATTTTCTAAACATCACAGTAATTTACACATTAAACATTTTGCCACACAAACATTGGCCGTATCCCTGTTAGCTGGAACATAAGAGCAACCTTACCCTGTTGCAGAAAGCATGATGGTAAAGCAGACTCTCATGGCACAGTGTGGCTAGAAGAGGTCCTACCTTCTCTTCCCAGTGTGCTCTGTTGGCGTGTTCCATCTGGACGCTATGCAAGGATTGGATTTTATCAATCTGCTCCCGCTGCTTCTCCAGCTCTCCCTGGAATTCATTCTTTTTCTGCTCCACGGCGCCTCTCTCCGCTGCTGCCCTGCGGACTTTGCCTTCCAGCTCCATGATCCGACTCTGATGAAGAGCACAACAACAAAAGGCAAAGTGAAATGCTTCCCCTCTGAGACCGTTTAAAAGAGCCACGCTTTCAAACTCCACACACACAGAACTAAAATAACTAACAAGTGAATCTGCCTTCCCTCTTGCTGGACTCTCCTCCAATGCTTTCCACAGAATACCTGACTTCAGAGAAATCAACAGACATAACAATTCTAATCTCATCACACTATTTCCTCAGCTGGTGATGTCTTCCAGACACTAGCATACACACATGCATCAGTCCTACATAAATTATTGGAACATCATATTCTGTAGAGGCCACCAAGATTTCAAGAAGATTATAAAAGAAGCACACAACTGTCGAAGTACCTCAGCTAAATGTAAATAAACAAACAAAAAAAACACACCAAAAACAACAAAACAGACAGACAAAGATCATAGTCTATGATCTTTCTGAAGTACAAGGTCAATACGTTTGTCACATTTCACCCAGACAATTCTGACATCACTGCTGTTCCCAATGTTGACCTTAAACCTACACAGAAGTAAAATTCATCTCTCAAATTATCTCGAAGTTATACTGTAAAATGAAGGAAAAAGTGGAAGAAGGACAACACTGACCAGCTTACGTTTAAATAACTGACATATGGATGCTACACAAAGACACAATGCTCATTTACAAGCAGAAAATTATTGCCACTGCTTTTTAGCAGTCAAGAACAAGGTAAAAGTTCAAGACCATGAAATACTGCACATGCAAACAAGGTAAAGGAAACAAGCCAGATGCTGTCAAGGCTATTTTTTTCTTTTCAAGCATTCATTCAGTTTTGCAGGACACTCTTTCTAAACACTTTGCATTAAATAGCTCATTGGCAGTAAGGATGAGTAAAAGACTCACAGGAAATTAAAAACAATAGAAGGTATTTACCCAGGTAGAAACACCTGGGGATTCCAGGTGGATTAAAAATGAACATAGTAAGAACGGCATGTCTGCCAAGGCTGCCAGAGAATTGATCAAATCCTGCTACGTTACAGTATGAGGCATATTACTGCCTGCCTACTCTGCTTCATTGCCACAGAGTGAGAGAATGGAGACGAGGGGAAAAATAAAGAAAAAATATTTCTACTTCGGTTGGAAGAGCAACAAAAAGCACTTATCCCATTAGAGCCACAACAGCTGACCCACTCATACCTTCAGCTATGCTTTTATTTTACTCAGTGCCTACGTAGACAGAAGTGAAAGTATTTTCAAATCTTGTACTTTGGGGGCAAGGTGCAAGACAACAGGGTAATCAATAACAAGAAACAGTAACAGGTCCTTACACCTGTAGGCTTCTGAGACCAAGATAAGCCAGTATTGTGGCTTCCTGGTGGCTTACCTTCCTACCAGCTGCCCTACAGCCCTGTAGCCAAGCCTCAGAGGTACTGACATAGCTACTAAGGGCTGGTGCCACCACGCTGAGGAAGATGACCTCAGGACACACAGAGTCAAACCCTCACACCCCAGGAAGGCTAGGACATGCCTGCAGCTGCATGGCCCAAGGCATGCGTCCCACCTGGAGAGTGTGAGCACTGGGGCAAAACAGGAGTTCAGTTTCTACAGCCACCAGCACAGTGTTAAAAGTCAGTTTGGTTACAAAGAAAATACTAATTCAGCATAAAAACGTGGGAGCAGCTCTCATCAGCCGTGTTTAACCATCAGGCTTTTGGTTTTTAGGGCTTTTCTGTTTGTTTTTAAAAAAGCCCTGAACACAGAATCACAAGCCAGAAGCTTCATTCATGTACTCCTCAACCTCAGAATGCAGAGTCCAGTCAGGTTGACAAATCCAAGCTGAAAAGCCACAAAAAGTACAGTTACCATTACAAAATAGCAGAGTAATTATTCCATGTGAGTTGTGCCTTCCTTGGGAATGGTTTCTAAGAAATACAAATCCAGGTTTTTAGGTACTGTTCCCAAACAAGCTACATTTCCTCGCTCTTGGTGGGAAAGCATGTGTGCATCCTTATTCATCTAACAAATACCTTATTCATCTAACAAATACATCTAACAAAAAGAGGTCAATCTTTCTTTATACTGAGCAAGAGAAGTCACTAGAATGGCCATATAGGAAAACAATTTAGGAAGCTAAGCCAATTACAGAGGTCTGTTCAGATTTTAAAATGGAGTGCAATTGGCCATGTACTGTAAGGAAAAGAAAAGAACAATAGGATGGCATTTGCCACATCTGTAATTGAAACAGAAGATCAGAACGTGTGTGTAAGTTACAGGTCTTCAGGTTTCGGGTCTCCCTGACCTACAAACAGGCATTCCTCCCACTCCTCCCTCTACTGATAAGCATCAGCTGCAGAATTTGTGAAAATCCCCAAAGCAAGCCAAGGTTCCTAGCTCACCGCATCCCGGGGAAGCATCCTGCTTACTGTGGACAACCTTTATCAACCACAGCTGTGCAGCACCATGTGCAGAGCAATAGCGACATTACCTGCAGATTCACACTGTGAGAGCTTGCCATCCAGTAATTGAAACCCAAAACAATGATGCATGCCAGGAGCGCGGCCACGAGAAGAGGTGGAGACTTCATCCCTCAGCAACCGGCTCCGAGCCTTATAATGTCGAAAACAAAAGACAACAAAACAGAACCACAAGAGTGTAGAAAAACGTGCATTATCTCGTGTCCCCCACTTAGATTACTTTATACCTACAACCGAAACTTCACTGCAGTAACACGACAGCTATCAGCTGGACTGCAGCTAGCAAGTAGGGCAGCCTGTCCAGGTCTTTACACCTGAAGGAAGAAAAAAAGCCATACCGCAATATTAGCTTCTACAGAAAGCCTCACACTGACTTCAAGGGGAAGTCTTGAATATTCCTAACAACATAATGAAAATCTAAAGTGAACAGAACAAACCAGCCATCCTTCTGTCCTATATTTCATACAGCAAGCTAATTAGACAACACTGGCCTAGAGGCATGTGGGCAGACCCCTTGTCATCCCATTTAGTCAGAAAAGAAACAGCCTCACAGTTCCAGACCTTGCTTCCAAATCTTGTGCAGTTCCAACTTTTCACCCTGCTGATACGATTCTGATATTCTGGTTGAACACCAGTTAGCTAGTTGATTAGTAAGTAAGCAAGCAAGTACTTCAAGGATAACCTGAAAAAAAAGAAAAGAAAAAAAGTTAGGCAAACACTCCGTTGATTTCAATGGGAAATCATATTAAGTGCCGTTTCTTTTGTTCCTCAGCTTTCTTCTCCTCCTAACAAAAAATAAATACCCTTGACTTAACGAGTGAGGTCTAACAGGTGAGCAGCACCGAAGGTACTGGTCGTTGCAGAGCCTCAGTTTGTTCTGTGGAGCAGCCTATTTTAACACAACATGAGGGCAAAGGGCAGCTGCAATTCTGTTTGCAATAGGCCATAATCATCCCATGGGATGATACAATCTGGACTTAATGAGTGCAACAGCATCTTGCTCCGTGAATTGTCAAACTCCACCAGGAACCTTGGGCACAGTTTGCAATACAAATTGCTCTCTTGCAAACTGAGATCAGCTTTTTTTTTTTTTTTTTTTTTTTTTTTTTTTTTTTTCCTTTCTGCTCTATTGCAGACAAAAAACAGCAAAAGTGAGCAGAGGCAATCAGACAGCAAACACCGATGCACTGCAGGACACTAACCCAAGGTGAAATGGGTGCATTTACCACTAATACATTGGGCAGTTTCTCAAGGTGTACGCTCTTCAATAAAACAACCTGTTTTTCCCTACAGATGCAGCTCACAGGGGGTAATGCATTTCTAAACAAATAAATGGTGGCAACCCTCGAAGGATTTACGTGGGGACATACTGTGATCACAGGCAAGACGGCGACATCAAGAGCTAGCAGAAAACGGAGATGTTGCTGTTACTCTGTGCCTAGGGTTTAAGAACTTCAACAGCCCACCCACGCTTCACCCGCACATGCGTCCAGAGGGAAACGTGCTCCGGAACACTCCCCTTTGGGTTCGGTGTCAGACACAACCCCTTGTCATCCACCCTCACAGGCACTGCTCCTGCAGCCCGGTGCTTCCAGCAGGTGCCCCCAGCACAGCCCTGCTGGCTCAGCTGCATGCAGACAGACAGGTACAGGTTCCCAGCACAAAGCTAAGTGTTAGGGAAGCACACATATTGTTGTACAGACCGCCTTCCTGCTCTGCTACATGAAGAGGAACACCTTAGATTTACAGAGAAGATTCCCTGAAAACCTAGAATCACAGATCTCCAGAGACAAAACTGAGATGCAGGAAATGAGGATGATCAGATCGGCTAAGGACAAGATAATCCATTTATTTTTGCTTACCAGAATAAAATACTACACTTCAAAAAACGTACTTTGTAATCTGTCTGAAGTCATTTGTATACTGTTCTTCACTGTAAAAGCATTAGTTGGAACACTTGAAAACACAGAAAAATTACTAAACGTACATTGCACGAAGCAGCACGTCATCCCAAGAGTTACTTGAACAAAACACGTGGTGCTTCCCCCCTGGCAGTCAGAAGTACAGAAACCCTTCACCCTATGAGCTACAGAAACCTGCGCTGGACGCTAACCACCGGATGAGTTGCTGGGCTAGAAAGTCACAGAGCTAAAGCAGCTGCACAAAGCACACGCGATCGGCTCCAGTCACACCTCGAGCGCAGCGCGGCGGGGCCGATACGCCCCACGGTGCGCAGCCCCAGCCGCCTGTTAGAAACAAGCGGGAGAGCAAGTGCCGATTTCAGCGTGCTCGACTTGACCTCCATACATTGCTCCCTCTAGAAAATCCAGTGCTGTTACCCTGAGGTTATTTAATTGGGAACGTATTTTACAGTCACCAGAAGAAAGGCAGAAGGAGGAGCGAAGAGAGCGAACGCAGGAGCACCCCCCATCCACCTGACCAGGGCAGGCCCAGGGCACAACCCCAGCTGCAACACTGGCACTTCCTCCCTCACCAGCTTAAAAACAAAAACTGCACAGCCTCCTGTTGGGTGTACACACACCCACGCAGCCTGGTGGAAAGACGAGCAAATCAGCTTAGCGAATACGTTTATATGGAAATGTATTTGTGCATGTTGTTTTCCAGGAAATGCCCGGTTTCGCATAGTTATTCAAGCTGAAAAGAAAATATGTTTCTGATTTTATGGGTTACAAAGTGATTTCAGTGAAGATGAGGGAATCCATCTTTCATGAACATTCATGAACTTTAATTTACTACAGCTGAGAAACGAGATGCAGTGTCACATACACAATGCCCTACATTTGGTAGGGCACAGAATCCCTGACCTCCCAACAGTGGAGTCCAGCCTTCCACTTCGCCAGGCCAGTGGTTCTCCACGAAGGGGGCAGTGGTTCATACACCAGGATACTCAAGCCAATTAATACCCACCAATTAATACCCACCACTCCTTGCCTCCGCATGCCATCAGCCTGAGCAGCTCCCTCTCTGCAGAGGGCACAGGCAGCCTGCAGTACAGACAGCTAATGAAGGCACTGGCCCCGGGGAAGGAACCACCACCAGGGCACAGCAGCGCAGCTTGTGCACACCACTGTCCAGCCGCGGTCCCCCTCCAGCCCCAGGCCTGTCTGCACACGGATGCCTCATCTCCTACAGCAGCTGTGCTTGGGGATTCCTTCCTTCATGGTTTAGTGCTTTGGGCTTTTCCCCTGGAGCCTGCACATCGGAAGAGGTCAGACAAGTGTTTTTCCCATGGAGATCTGAAGCCTGGATAATGAGCTCAGGCCTGCTGACCACCGCCCTTCCCTTCCCAGTCACCTCTCACAAGGATGCACAGACAGCACCACCCCCAGGGCACCCGGCAGCAGCCACTTAAAATCACTGAATCACAGAATCGTTAAGGTTGGAAAAGACCTCTAAGATCATCAGGTCCAACCATCAACCCAACACCACCATGCCCACTAAACCATGTCTCTAAGTGCCCCATCTACACGTTTCTTGAACACCTCTAGGGAAGGAGACTCCACCACCTCCCTGGGCAGCCTGTTCCAGTGCCTGACCACTCTCTCAGAGAAGACGTTTTTCCTAACATCCAACCTGAACCTCCCCTGGTGCAGCTTGAGGCCATTTCCTCTCATCCTATCACAGTTACCTGGGAGAAGAGGCCAACACCCACCTCACTGCAGCCTCCTTTCAGGTAGCTGTAGAGAGCAGTAAGGTCTCCTCTGAGCCTCCTCTTCCCCAGACTGAACAGCCCCAGTTCCCTCAGCCGCTCCCCATCAGCCTTGTGCTCCAGGCCCCTCACCAACTTTGTTGCCCTTCTTTGGGCATGGTTCAGGGCCTCCATATCTTTCTTCCACACCCCACATTCTGGGCAAGCAGCTTGCTGCCCAGGACTCAGGCACAGATGTGGCTGGAGGCCACTGAGTCATTGTTTGCCCAAATCATGGAGCCACACGCTGCCCACGAAAAGGAGCAGTATCCTGGCCAACTGCACATTCATCGTTCTCAGTAAAAAACACAGCTTGTACCCAGTCTGAACCCTAGGGTCTTCCTTTCCTAACGTACATTAAACCACAAATAATAGATTGGAAGAGCGTGGAAATACTGAGAAAGTTGCTGCTCGGGGCGAGGCTGATGGCTAGCACCATCCCACCGGTTATCTTCTAGATCAGAAGTATTTCTACTCCCAGCTGACCAAAGGAAGCCAACACCAAGAACAAACCCCATCGCCCACCATGTGCTGCCCTTTATTCAGTTAAAGGGAGATCCCAAACATGCCCGTAGCATTGCTGGTGGTTGAGAGCGGGTATTGGTTCTGATCAGAGAACTCACGCAGTCAGAACTGACCTGACAAAATCCTTTGAAACACTCTCACAGAGCAATCAGGTGTGCTTTCCAGCTGCACCTGTGGACAATACTACCAGCATCCAAAAAACAGTGTATGAAAACAAAACGGAACCAAAACAGTTGTATGTGTGAATGATAACCTCAACAGCTAGTCGGACTGCTCATTTCTTAAGGATTTGTTTGTTTTCGGTACTTTTTCCAAACAAAATGAACTTTTTTGTTAGTTTCAAAATTAAAGGTACCCCCATGCGATGTTTAAAAAAAAAAAAAAAAAAAAAAAAAGGGAAATAAATACAGTAAGTCTACATGCACAGTGCAAAAACCACGAAACACCATCCCTTTCCCCCTGTACCACTACACGCATGGTCTCATTGTAAAGCACGCAACGCCCCACTAGAGAAAAAAAAAAAAAAAGAGAGAGAAAATTAAAAATTAAAACCGAAGAAAATACACTACAAGTAGTTGTTCACGAACAAAGCACTGCAAAGACATGAGACGAAGGGCGACGCAAGCAGAGCAGCGTTCATTACGCTGACCACCACCCCACGCCGGCCATGCCCAGCCCGCGGGCGGCAGACATCGCCGCAGCCGCCCGCCCCGGCGGGGGCTGC
>VXAV01011120.1:7377-22606 GCA_013399715.1 Alectura lathami | reverse complement strand
TGGTTCTGGGCATTGGTTCTGCCCGTTAGGTTTGGCGAAGTGGGGCAGCAACCGGCGGAGCAGAAGCAGGGTACAGAGCTGCTGCAGCAGCAGCGGGGGGCTGCAGGCTGTGCAGAGGAGGTCATGCCTCTTTGGCAGAAGTTATTACTCTGAGATAAATTCCGTTAACGGATTTGATTAGGAAATATATATATATATATATTTAACTGAACAAGAAGCTCAAACTTAAAAAAAAATAAAAAATCTTTCGCATGTGAGAAGGGAGTGCTGAATATGAACCTTCTTTCTGCTCCTTAAAGACCGCTTAAAAATGACTGGATAAGACAAGCATTTTAGCATTTTCACTCGGGAGAACATTTTTTTTTTTTTTTTTTTTCCTAACAGTATGTACAACAGGGTTTTTTTCCTAGATCAGAAACAAATTTCTGTTACAAAGTTCATAGCCACGTTGGAGCCCATCCCTCTTAGGATGAGATGCAATTTCCTGAGTCGGATCTTGTTTCTTTTTCACTTTTTAAGGAAAAGTGGATCCTTTTTCAGCTGTGTGGTGCATACAAAGCCCAGAGTGTCCCTGTCCACGGCAGAGGGGGTGGAACAAGATGATCTTTAAGGTCCCTTCCAACCCAAACCATTCTATGATTCTATGATCAGTACTCATCACCTACCAGCATTTCATAAAGCATCAGTAACTGATGCTGATGGAGAGCAGGTTGTGAAAAGCTCAGAAGCTGCAGAGCAATGGCTTTTATGTAGTATATATTTTAAATAATAATAATTAAAAAAAAAAAAAAAAAAAAAGGTTCTATTTAAGCTTCGCTGTCATCATTACTTTCCCTAACAACTAATGCTTAGGCTACAGCTGTAACCAGGCTTGCATAAAAATTAGCAGAACATTCAACATTGGTAAAAATGCCTCTATTTTAAAAATGAATAGGCATGCAGAGAAATGAGAAAAATACAAGTCTTGTCTTTAAATGTAAATGTGGTAAAGCAAAGAATTCTTGAAAGAAAACCACTCATTTTGGTCTGGAAGAGCAAAAAGGATGGGATGTAGCAGCCAGGCTGCTTGGCATGGTTTCCTGATTGCTGTGTAGGCACAATAATGCTGTGGTCTTTCAGAACAGTATCCTAGCCCTGCCTTGGAGCCAACAGCAATGTGCCTCCACGTATGTTAAACTGCAGAGAAGTTAAGTAACTCAGCAAGATCTCCTGGGGCCAGTACTAGAGGCGGTGAACTCAATAAAGGTCTGCTTATGTGAGCTTTGCAGGACAGAGCAACCCTCAGCACAGGCAGAGCTGGCGATGAGAACGAAGACAGATTTGTACTTGAGAGCACAACAGGCTGAAAGCGAGTGCTAGCAACTTGCTGCTGCTGAAATCCCATGTCTGAAAAGCATCGATTAGAAGCAAAGCAATTTGCAGAAGGGTGCTGGAGGTGGATTGCCTGCGTAGTTTATATCCTTTTGTGAAAATAAAAGCTGAAGTAGATCTGCTTTGAGAAAGAGGGATTAAAAGGACCCAAATCTCTGTTATAATGGCTATCTGTCATGACATTAACTAGAAAAACAGCAGTAGCCATGTCAGCATTGACATGTACATGCATATTGCATATAGCTGGCATATCACTGAAACCAGGATGCATTCCCATGGAAAAAAAAATAAGTCAGGAAATCAGTCAATGGTAAAATAACAAATACTGTTTTATCCATGGGATAAACATTAAGACTGACTAATGTGCACTGTTTTCAAACATGAAGTGTTATCCCGTGAGATAACAGTGCACAAGCCTTTGTTATGTGAGTTGTGTCGTGTAGCTTCTGCTTGGGAACTTCACTGTAGACAGCACGTTTCGATAGATGGTAGGATTTCCCTAAAAAGAAAACACCTAAGGTACAAAATACTTTGCAGCTGATGCTATGGACATAGTACATCCAGTCTTTCATAAACTTTTGGAGAATTAATTCATGTGCGAAGATTGTTCTGAAGCACAGAAGTACTAATATTACAGGGAGTGAGTGACGTGTAACAAACTGCCTGACTTGACAGTCTGTGGTTCTTAGTGGTACATGTCTGTGCTGTATGTAATGATTCTTGTATTTCCATCAATGAATAAAACTAATGCTAAAAATCCCAACACCTCTTTCTCTTTGATATCTTAGAAAATACCTTCTAATTTTGCACTGTGCTTGTCTCACTAACTGAAGCACAAGGATACATTATTTTACATTTCTAACATATGGGAAAAGAGGTACAGTTTTCCTTGTGGACAATTTTTATGGAAAGCTTTTACGGAAGTGGTGCAGTTGATAACCCTGAAGGAAGGGATGCCATCCAGAGGGACCTGGACAGGCTGGAAAAGTGGGCCCACAAGAACCTGATGAGGTTCAACAAGGCCAAGTGCAAGGTGTTGCACTTGGGTTGGGGCAATCCCAGGTGTGTGTACAGCCTGGGAGAAGAACTCCTTGAGAGCAGCCCTGTAGAGAAGGACTTGGGCGTTGTGATTGACGAAAAGCTGGACATGAGCCGGCAGTGCGCTCTTGCAGCCAGGAAGGCCAAAGGCATCCTGGGCTGCATCAAGAGAGGGGTGGCCAGCAGGGAGAGGGAGGTGATCGTCCCCCTCTACTCTGCCCTTGGAAGGCCTCACCTGGAGTGCTGTGTCCAGGCCTGGGGCCCCCAGTACAGAGGGGATGTGGAGTTGTTGGAGTGGGTCCAGAGGAGGGCCACCAAAATGATCAGAGGGCTGGAGCACCTCTCCTATGAGGAAAGGTTGAGGGAGTTGGGATTGTTCAGCTTGGAAAAGAGAAGGCTCCGGGGAGACCTCATTGCGGCCTTCCAGTACTTAAAAGGAGCTTACAGGCAGGAGCAGGGCTGACTTTTTATACGGGTGGATAATGGTAGGACAAGGGGAAATGGGCTAAAACTGAAAGAGGGGAGGTTTAGGTTGGACATCAGGAAGAAATTCTTCCCTGAGAGAGTGGTGAGGTGCTGGCACAGGCTGCCCAGAGAAGCTGTGGCTGCCCCATCCCTGGCTGTGTTCAAGGCCAGGCTGGATGGGTTCCTGGGCAGTTTGATCTCGTGAGCTAGTGGCTGGCAGCCCTGTCCACAGCAGGGGGGTTGGAACTCGCTGATCTTTGAGGTGCCTTCCAACCCAAGCCATTCTATGATAAGTTTTCATCAGTTAGTAATTGGAACTTGGTAGTGTTTAGTCTCAATATGAGAACACAATACGTAGGTATAAAAAGCCACAATAGCTAATGGAAAAATACAGTATCTCACAATTCTAGATACTGAAGGACTGAAAGCATGACACTGTTTCATGTTTAGAAGAAGAAGCAAAGTTTAGAGCATTATTGACTTTTGACTCACCTTTTTGGTCACAGAGAAGAGCATCATAATTACAGGCTTCTTCCGCCAGTCTAGGTTGAATGCATTGTAAGCACAACCCTCCTGCTCCTCTTCTCCCCACAAAAACAAAATAAAACAAAACAAACAAACAAAAAAAAAAAACAGTGAAAAAGGATTAAGGAAGAGAGGAGTCAAGAGCAAGGAAACTCTGTCGAAATAGATCCTACGCCTAAACGGGTTCTGGAATGTAACTGAAACTACTGAACTGTAATGTCAGCTGGGCTCACTTTTCCTTCAGGTACATTCTATCCCTTCCAATGCCAAAAGAGTTTAGTCACTCTTGTGTTAAAGGCCAGGCTTTTATCTTGTGTCCTGTCTAGTCAAAACATGTTTTCTAGTATCAATAGGGAAAAGATTCTAAAACACCAAGTATAAAAAAAAAAAACGTTTCACTGCGTTAGAAGTGCAGATTGCAATTCTTGATGTCAGCAGACTTGTCGCTATGCTCTTCTCCTCTTCCTCTGCAAAGCAACCTGAAAAAGAGAGATTTAAAAGCAACAAAACAGTCTACATCTATGCACGTCTTACAGAAGTTTACTATTGTCTATTAGCAACTGAAATAGATCTAACTTCTTCAGACATCCTTATCGGTCCAACATCCCAGTCTTTTTTCTGCTTCATCCTCAAAGATCTTTATTTCAATACTATTTTACATTTCCCACTATCTGACAGAGAAAGAGCAACTCTAAAGACTTTGGAGATAAATAAATTAATTTGCATCATTTGTTTATTTGCTAATACGCTGTTTCGGCCAAATGGTAAGCTAAACAATCCAACTGTCATTATCTTTTTACTAAAAAGAAACAAATAAAACCAGAAAAACTCAAAATGTCATTGTCCTTCTTTCACTTCAAAAAAAAAAAATTGAAGAATGAAGATTTGTACTCTAAGCATCTAAATGGTTTACAAAATTACCAAAAAGAAGGAACATGAAACACTATAGGGTCTCTCTTGTGGTATTTTTTTTTTTTTTTTAATTTGCTTTTCAGCATGGCATTAAGTCAGGGATATATACCAAAATCAGCTGCGATGCTGAAGGCAGCTGCTGGAAGATGGATGATCTCCCTGCCCTCTTTCTCCTCCTTTCAAGGGAGAACAGCTAAAATCCATACTGCATACTTCAGAGGTGTGGAGCACATTACAGGATATGAAAGACCACATTTGCAAGACGTTTCTCACTAGCAGACGAGATGTTTTGATATGATGTTTTCTTCTGCACGCTGTGTGCATATATTTGTTCTAATGCATACTGACTGATGTGTACGCTCAAGGTCTGGTTTTATAACAAAAACACTTACGGGCTGTCCAGCCACGGATGTCATTCCATGGCCTGCATTTTACGGGATATACACTTAAGGATGTCATTTGGCCTTGAAAGTACACCTCCAAAAAATCTTCAAATAAAATGGGCACATGCTGAAATGCTGAATAAAAATTAACATTTTCACAAACCAATTAACCTATGTGATGAAAGCTTTGAATTCCACTTCTGAAGCGAGAAATTTTTAGTACATATGCTAGAAAAGACTGGCATTATTGTTCACTATTTAGGTTAACCAGCATGCATAACGTTCTGCATGTTTTAATTCTCTTACTCATTAGAGATGGATTTATGTACAGTGCTTTGTATTGAGCTGGAATTCAGTTGCAAATTGGAAATGGGAGTGATTACATACTTCTGTGGGAATTAGTATTAGATAGTGTTTTCTACTTCAATTTTAAAATAAATCTTTCTGACTGCTTCATCTGGATTCCAGTGTATCTCTGTGTTTATAAAGATAGAAACCTTCAATTTAGGCAATCACTTTGTCTCATTAAAAACAAATCAAGACATGCACAAGCAAAACAAGGAACAAAGAGGAATCAGGGAGCACTGTGTTTCCCACCACAACAGTTCTCACAGGAACTGTCAGCTGAAATCAGACTGCAGTCTTGCATTTTTGAAGCACAGACATATTATCACAGATAGATGATAAAAGCTTTCTTTGCCAGTCCCATCTGAGTAATGCTGGACGCTGGCCCTGGGCATCGCTTCTGCAGCATCATCCTGGCTTCTGCAGCTTGGGAGAGTTTGCCTTCAGGTTCCTTCAGAGGGTTCATAGATTAATGTTACTCTTCTGTATTGGTTGCTGCCATTTTCTTGGGAAGAGTAATACCTGAAGGCAACAGCTGTATTCACTCCTGGTACTTCACTTGGGATACCGATGCAGCCAGAATTAAGTCAGTCTTTTCTCTTCCAAAACAATATATAAAAGAGTAAAGGAAGAAGAAGTGCATACCACTAACACTAATATATTGTAAAATCAATCCCCAATTTTCAGCCCTTTTATCTTTCATATGTCTAAGGCAGCGAGAGGAATGCAACACAGTTTTCTACATGTTGTGCAGATGGACAGATTTGCATAACTACAGATGCAATACAGGATGCCAGACTTGCTGGCATTTGCTGCAATTTTGTGCATAGGTATGAAGGCAGATGCACAGGTCACAGAGTGAACCTGTTTTCACAGAATATAGATTGTCATTTGCAAAACTTCATCCTGTTTGATTGAAATCAAGGAAGTGTGCCTTAACTGATGAGGGCATGGAGAAGCTTAATTTCTTAGAGGTAGCATGTGGCTAGTCCGATGTACACAGAACAGGGTAAAGGTTATAAAACCTCTCCCCAGATCTTCAATGTCCATGCAAGCAACAATGGTCTTGGTCTGTATTTTCTACAAAAACCGCTGGTGACACAAAGCTACGATTCTGCAGGGAAGGGCAGTGGTAATTAACGTGGTAATTGTGTATGGTTTTGGCTAGCATATTGCTCAGCTCAGCTTACAGGAAGGTAGACCACATAAAGATTATTAATCATTTCTTCATGCCAAGCTTCACACTGTGCAGCACGATATGGTAATGTATCACAGAGTGCCTGTGGAATTAGTTACCTGTTGGCCACAGTATTTTGCTCTGACGGTGCACACTGGTACAAGGGTCCAGGCTCTGCAAAGCACAGGCTGATTCACACCTCTTCACACAAATTCTGCACTTCCTTGCACATGATGTATGTACTGCACCGGCAGTTACAGGGAGGAAAGAGGAGCAGCAACAGCAGACATGAGGGTGTTGCTACAAGTGCTTGCAGAAGGCAGGTGGGAAACTGAGGGCTATCTGAGCAAGGGAGTCCATACATAAATGCAGGACTACAGCAAGGCAAAAAAAAAAATATTTTCTACTACATTTACAGAGGTTCAAACCACAGGTGTCACACACTGTTAGTTGTTTATGTGAAGGCAATGCTTTGTTTTGTGAGACTAGTGCCTGTGAGACTCCAGTGCCTGCATGTGAACTTGATTTGTCATCTCAAGGGTCACATCAGGAGGCTAACAGAGAATTGCAGCCCTACAGGTGATTTAGCACCAAGGCAAAGCAAAACATCTCCACTATGGCTGCTAGCTAACTGTCCACACTTGTGCTGAGGCTGCTGCCAACATTAACTCACTGGCTACATGAGTCACATCTCCTTTTGCCACCAGCAGTTCAAAGATGGTGTGTACAGGATGCCACTGACACGGAGTGAATGGTGTTACACACTCCCAGCACAGCAGCAGGAGTAAGGAAGTGTCACAACAGCATTTCCAGCCTCTGTGCTGTAAAAATGTGAGTACCACAGCAAAATCTGAAGGTTCAATCTAAACACAACCTAAACCTTTATGACAGTCTGTTGTTTCTGCAAACCTACAAGAATTGATAATGCACAACAGGCACATTTACAAATAAAACCCAGCGATTTTGCATCACTGTTATTTGAAGGGATAAAAATAGCAAATAAAAATGCAGTGTGTGGCGATCACCAGCAGGTGGTACTAACCACGTATGGGTTATCTGCTGAATTTTGTTAATTACATTGGATTTCTTGAAATCGTTAACGTTCATTCAGGTGTTTATACACGTGAACAGGCTGAACTGTAAAATACTACATAAATTGTGAGCAACTGCTCAAGTTCTTCTACGCTAAGAACACCAATGAGAAACCTTGTCCATGGTCACTGCTCCTGTTAGCAGAACATACCCTTTTTGTTCCTCGGACAATCAGGTGATGCAAAATTAGGACACCTGCAAAAATCAGCAGTATAGTTGACAGGAGTATTCAATTACCTGGCTGTTGGATCACCAGATTTGATTTTCAATCTAAAGTCAAAAAGCCTGTGGTGCTCTTTCCATGAGATCTTCTGCATAAAGATGTGGATAGTGCACATTGCAAGAAACCTTTTGAGGATATTCATCTACTATTCTGCCTTAATATCGGCTGCTTGCTATAGCAATAGTAAGACTGGGGTTTCTACACTGTTCCAGGCAAACATAAAAATCTTCCTTGTCCCACTGAAAAACAAATACACAAATCATAATCAAATGTTGTCATTTCTTATATTTCTACTTACCCTGATTTACACAGCTGTGAAAAAACACATCAGATGCCTGCAGTCACAATCTCCCCAGGCAACTGAACATCACCTTTAGGAAACTGAAACCCTCTCTTACAGAGAGAGTGCATCAGGCTTTCTGGGAGCCTCCTCCACCATTTCTTTGTAGGTGAAACTCAAAACCTTACATCTGCATGGGTTATCATGATCAGGTGGAAAAAATATAAATCAGAAGTCTTGCCAGCATTCAAATCTTGTGCCTTCACCACCACAAGAATTACGGTTATTTTGTTTCTGGAGCTTCCCAGCTTGAGAGCTGAACTATTGACAGGAAAGAAGATGCTAGGTTTTGAGGAATTCACGATATCTCTGCCAGTTTTGCACGATGACAGGCGTGCTACTTTGCTTGCCAAGTGACCTGTGCTCCAGACCATTAACATTTTGCACGAGAACCATGAGATACCATTTTCAATCACTTTGTTTTCAAAGGACCTGACGCCTTCTTGGGTCTCATCTCTAGCTCCTTCCCTGACACTGTGGTGATGTGTGATAAGATCCCATCAGAACCTCCACATTAAATGATGCTCTGTCTGGGTTGCTTTGTTATTTTTTGTACGTTGATCATAGTAATGGAAATGGGAATGACACATTATGAAGACACATTATAAATAACTCCCTGCTCCTGCTTTTACCACTTCCTTTGTAGTGACAGAAATTAAGGCACATGTGCATCTACCTCCTTTAACGGTGGTTGCAGTTACCACTGAGATGAAATACTGTTCAATATTATGTTCCACCTTTCCCCTAGGTTAGATTACTTTAATGGGACCACTGATACACAGAGAAGCAGTGGTAGAAAGAATAATGCTTGCAGTGTTAATCCAGTTGCTGAATTTCTATAGGAAACAGCAGGCAAAGGCTGTTTGGAACAGCACTGATGAACACACGCTGCACAACACAGAGATATGGTCCTGCTGCTGCATCTTAGAATCAGCCGTGCAGGGGAAGCACAGCCACAGGCAGGGGCTCTGCTATCTTTTGCCTGCTTATGGCTTAAGACTAACTCCTGAAATCAGATCATACTCTTTTGCAGAGCCATGGACTGCCTTAGTTCTGATAATAAATTGCACACAAGCACCTTTCATCAGCTGGCTGCACAGAAAAGGGCGTATGCCCCAAAATAGTTTTGGAGCTCATGAGATCTACACACCATCCTGCACCACCCTGAATAGCTGTTTGTGACCACCCCTTGTGGAAATGCAGTCAAAGCTGGCCCTGATTCAACATTTGTAGGCTTTTATAGACTAGAAGGCTCTAAAAATAATGCATTTGAAATATTGCACTCAAGACCAGAATGTAACAGCCCTCTGGAACATAGCTCAGCACAGACTGTCTCGCTCAGTGCCTGAGGAGCAGTAAGTGGGGACTAATTGCACTGATCATTTCTCTTCTCCAATCACATGAACATGACAGCGAGGCTTGTCATTTGGTGCACCACAGAGCGATACGAGCCAGTTGCAGCACCCTGAGTGAAATTAAGCACTTCAGAGTTAGACATCCAACATCACAACCACCACTGAAAGCCGGGCTCTCCAACTTTCAGTAAGAGTAACAAAGATGAGGTGTAGCACCTCCTGCCCATTACTCCTCAAAAGGTGTAGCAGATGCTGAAAGCTTTGAAAAATATACTCTATTTATCCCATATAGCTTTTGGTTACTCATTTCAGTAATGATATTTGAATAACTTGTATTAACTTCCTCATGGTAAAAACTACTACATCAGTAAAAACGTTGATACAGATACAGGTAAGACAGCATTCTTCCTTCTCATCTCCTTTCCCTCCACTGACTTGTCAAAAACTCTTCAAGAAATGTTACTTGTTTTAGCTATTCCAAGAATTTTAATCATCATAAGTAAAGACAACATAAGCTGACCTCCTTATTGTTATGAAGTCTTTTTTTTGTACTAGGAAACCTGTCCTTCCTGCAAATTACAGACAGTGAACTGTTATGATAGTGCACAGCTGCAGCACAAGCACTACAACTGCTGTTTTGTTTTGTTTCACAGGCACTTGTTCTAAGAACTCCACAATTTGTGTTGCAAGTTCTACTCCAGTAGTGTGAAGGGGTCTGAATAGAAATAAACTTCAGATTTTAGAGTGTGTTAGTCAGGAATCGGAGGTATAGTATCTGTTTTATCATTCTGTCAGTTGCTTTGTGAGGGAATGACATGTTCCCAGTGTGACACCACCACCAGGCTTGTGATGAAAGATTTTTCAGGATCTGAGACACACACTTGCCTTTAGGCAGGGTTAAAACATCTCCCCCTTTTTAAACAAAACATTTAAATAGCAAATTTCTATCATCCTCCTTCAGCTAGTACCCTTTTGCACAGTTTTTCAGAAGCAGTGCTTTTTCCCAGCAGTGCATGTCTGGGGAATCAAGTTACGTGTCCTTTCAAGTTACAATTCAAAAGCAGGAGCAGCTATTACCAGAAAATAACCAGGAAACCCATTGGGTAGTTATCTTTCATATGTCAGAAGAAATCCATTTCACGGTTTATAGTCCTAATCCAAAGTTCACTGAAGCCTGTGGGTTTTCATTAACTTTGATGGGTTTCAGATCAGATCTTTAATAAAGAAACACAAAGTAGTGCACCACCACCTGGCTGCCAGCCTCTGCCTGGGGGCACAACCAAAGCTGGGCAAAGTAGAGCCAAGCTGAGGCTTTCACTCAGGTCTTTCCCACAACTCTTATGCAGCTGAGAGGAATAATATACAGCTTTAGAGTACAGCTGAAATCCTTACCTACCTCTCACCCAGTGGGATTTCTGTGAGAATGACTACGGGTGGGCAGCTAAGGCAAATTCAGCCCTGTCTCTTCAGGTATCCTCATAAACACCATCTGGTGCAGCAGGACTGCATCTCACCCATGAAGAAATGACTGTTTGAATCTTCCGTGTTTAACAAAAGATGTTAACAGCCATGTGTATCTCCAAGGAATAACTTGCTTGCACGTTGAAGACAGTAGAAGAGCGCAGTTATGCAGCTACCACCAGTGGAGACCTCTGAGCAGCCTGAAGAGAACAGCTGCAGCTGCTCAGGACACCTGGAAAGAGGCGGTCCTTCTGGAGAGGCAACACCACTGGGCTAACTGGTTACCAGTGCCCATCAGGCAAGCAAAAGGAGTTGCTAACACTTGGAGACTGGGTTGAGGGTCTGGCAGAGCGACCTCCTTTGCAATCGGGATGCAGGGAATTCAACCATAGAAGAGAATCTGATGGGTCACAGGGAAACAGAAGAGAGGGGAGGAATACAAGTGGGAAATTCACCCCTGAAGCAAAACAAACTGAAAGAGGGACTGCTCTCTAGGCATTTGCAGGCGAAGACTGATTCATGACTGACAAGTAGGGACACTGAGAGAAAAGGTGATTGAAACAAGTGCCAAAGCATTGCCTGAAGTGAAGGTAGAAGAGAGTGGAGAGGGAGAGGAGTGACAAACATTTACCGAAAAAAAAAAAAAAAAAAAAAAGAGAGAGAGAGAGAGATAAAAGGCAGAGAGAGGAAGGGATGAAGAACAGACGTAGGTTCTCTAGTCTGGGTCATGCCCATTTATGGGTCCACCTAGAACGTGCCTATTCCCAGGATCACACCTGACCGGGGATATCTTGGACATCAGTTAACTGAGACAAGCTCCCTAGACCGAGAATTACATTTTACAGAAGTGTACCTGCACTTTACTTGCTTCCTCTGCTGAGCTGCAGTCTCATGCCCTTTTAGATTCAAGATATGGGACAGGGTATGCAGGATAAACTGCCAAAATTAGTGAATCTTTAGAAATCAGAGGGAGGTTGTAGTGGGTCTTCTCAGGTGTTCCATCTCGTATTGCAAAATTTCTGTTATTTGCTTCTCTCCACACAGTTCTGAAAGGCTCCTTCCTCTTCACAATGCCGTTACACAATTTCCATTGCAGTTCCCTCAGACTGTGGAAGATCACATATGGTATTTCTGACACTGGCAATAAGGTATGTGTTATGTTAGCATACATGTAATACAACCTCTTATCTAAAGTAAGTAGGAGTACACTGCCACAAGACAGAACACTGACCTCTGTGTGCTACGATTTAAACTGAATTTCAGGACCCAACTCTGCAGTGAGGTATTCACGCTGATAAATGCCTATATTGTTTAGTTTTGGTTTTGTTTTTTAAACCAAAAACATAACAAAATGCGTAAGCCTAGTCCTGCTTCCACTTAGATGCATAGAGAGATTCTTACGGATTACCAAGTCAGGAGAAAAATATTCACATACCACCATCACTGTTTGGCACCCATGCTGCCAGTCACATTCATGAGGCCAAAAAATGACTGGATGTCAACACCTAGCAGCTGCATGCTTTCACAGATGTAAGCTGCTGACAGATCAGCAAAGACATGCTTGTACTGATGCTGCTTAGGTTGCACCTCTTGTCTGACATTAAAAAAAAAAATCAAAATCACAGATCTTAGTTCAGCTAGTTTCATCCTGTTTCCATACTAAAGTGTCTTTGGCCGTCCAGGCATAAATTTTGTCACTTCTGGCTTGTGCGGAACATCTTAACAGATAAAGCATGAGACACAATTCAAACTAGCTGCTCGAACACTTGTCTGCTTCTTGAGGGCCATAAAGAACTGGATGCTATGGCAGTCCTCAGGTCCAAACCGATGGACCTAGAACTCTAACAGTGAAAATTGCATTGTCTCCTCCGCATTGTTCCTCGGTGACTAGAGGTTGTACCTGAGAATCCAGGAGATATGAAGATAGGTTTAACATCTCCTGAGTTATGTAGAAAGTGTTTTCCTTAGAGTAACACATACACAAAGATCAGAAAAAATGATAAGAAGCCCTAAAATACTTCGAAGTCACGGGGATGGGGACAACGGGAGGAATATGGACAAGCCTGCTTTGGCACAGAGCGTACATTCTGCTGCTCCATTGTGAGCTCTGGTCTGGCTGGGGCAGAACGGTTACAGTGTATGCAAGCCAATAGATGTAGCAGATCCATAAAAAGCCCGTTAATAGACTTCAGAGCAGGCATAGATGTTAACAAAACAAAACAAAGACATTTCATTCAAGACCTGTTGAAGCTGTTGATTAGGAGAATCCACTGCTTTTATGTGGAGAAATTGGTTCATATGAATGCAGCTGTCACCAAAATCCAAGCCAAGATTGCATTGAATTCAATGTCAAGAGCAACTAAAAAGCTTACAAGAATTAACCACCCCTGTGCCTGAGGGCCAAACACTGACATAAATACCGAATGTGCACAAGGGACTCCTTCTCATTTGTGTGTGTGTGTGTGTGTAACTGTCTGGTATTTCTCACAGGCTTTTCTGGGGGAAAAAAAAAAAAAAAGTTTAGTGTAAATAAATATAGCAGACTGTTTGCCTGCTTTTGATTTGAAAAACATTTTCCATGTCCCAGATATTCAAGCTTCTATTATTTGGAAAATATTTTGGAGTATAATACCTGAGTTCTTATATTAAGGAGCTTGCAATTCAGTCTCAATTATTTTCCTTCTTTCCATTTTGTTTTTCTCCTGTTCCCAGCTATTCTCATTTGAGCTATCCTGAGCCGAATATAAATAAGCATCAGTACAGACTACTCACCTTCAGAAGTGTGTAATTTGGAAACAGAAGTCTCTGATGTTGGCTGGAGACTTTTTCTCTTTCCTGAAATACTGTATCTTGCATAATATCTTCCCACTGAAACATTTGTCTTGAATCAAAGTAAGCAGCATAGGAAGGTAATTTTTGATCAAAAATATGTAAGGGAGAGTAAGTTTTTGTGGCGGGTCACAAAAGTTGTATTTTTTATGACTTCCAGCAATAGATACTTTTAGCTTTGATTCAGACAGCTGCTTGATATCTTCAGGTATAGAACTGTCTACAGTTCTCATTCCTGTTCTTGGTGACTCAACATTCTCCCTTGCGCTATCTATTTGTGAAACACAGACACAGACTCAATACAAAGAGAGCTCTGTGTGCTACGTGCTGCAGCATCTCAGTTGTTAGATCTTACAGCTGACTGTATGGTATGGAAGAGAGAGACATGTGCTTGCTCCAGAAGGTACAGGTACTTCTGCTGCTCATTTTTAATATTTGTGAGGGATAACAACAATTCTGACACTTGGAAAAAAGGCAATTTTTTTTCACTTTAATGGCTCAGAACTATAACTTCTGTGAATGACTAGGAAGTTTTATTTTATTAATATTATTTACCTTTATTTTTCAAAGACTGCAAGTTTTGATACGAGTTATGGTTTGGTAGACATCAGTCCTCACACAATACAAACAAATCATCCTTGCCACAGAAACCTTACAACTTAAACATAGGATGGAAAGCATCCAGTGGCTAGAGATGAAGACAAAGGCAAGATGATCACACATACACAGCAAACCATGTTCCCAGCACTCTCCAGTAACCACAGTTCCCTTTGGAACAATTTGTATCAATATGCATAGATGTTTCTTTGACACTGTAACAGACTGCAGATGACAACTGCTCCATGAAAAAATCTCTATTTCTCCTACTTCATGCCTCTGATTAATAAACCCGTCCAACACTATTTCTAAAATGTAGTTTGACTGGAACAACGTGTTCCACAACATAGGCTGGGTGTGTAAAATAGACCACTAAGAGTGTGAAAATGAGCCTAAGGAAGCTGTAACATTTTGTATCCCTCTACTAATGTCCAGCACCCAATGCCAGCGAAAATCTTACCTGGGAAGTTGCATAGATAATGTACCAAATCACAAAAACGATGTGCTATCTAAAGGACAAAGGGGAATCAGACAGCTGGCTCTTACCAACCTTCTCATCAAATATACTGATACACAGAGGATGACTGGGAAACAAGCAAAGTGATCTTTTTGACTTACAGCATGAGCGTAACTCCAATACCTGTTTCTTTTCAGAATGACAGCAATTGAAACATTATGCTTATATGCCAAATACTGAACTTGGAATATTCAACTGCTGTAAACTTTAGTACTTTTTTTTTTTTTTTTTTTTTTTTTTTTGGGCTACAAGAATTCAGTGCAAGCGTACTTGTGACTCTTTAAAAAAATTCCTCCATTTTCTTGCGAGGCAGCATTCCGTTAAAGCCTTGCGTATCCTCCCACTCTGACAGTTCCAGTGTATGTACCAAAGAGCTTTTTGAGCAAATAATAACTTGGTACTGCACAGGTAGCTTGACAGTTGCTTTGGGAAATCAACAAAAAAACACACACAACAAAACAACCCTGAGGATAACGGAAGCGGACAGTGAAAATGATAAACAGTTAAATGCGGAGAGGATTAACACGAAAACCACCAGTGCGTGACGGTAACCCCCTATGCCCCAGCACCCTGCGAACTCACAGGGTCGTCTCTGCATT
>VXAV01011118.1:90949-106050 GCA_013399715.1 Alectura lathami | reverse complement strand
GTCATAGCTATTCAGACAGAGCAGTCACTTAATATCCCCTTAGTGTGAAGATTTCATCCCAGCTGTTGCTAATCAGTTATTAGCTGCAACTGGAGAAGTAATTGGCCCATCATTAGGTTATTGTTGTACTGTAGGATTTGTATATAAGCATCATGGTTTTTACAGCACTTTTATAATGATGAGTTCATTTTTGTAGGACTTTAGAGATGCTATGTTTCTTGTATGTTGCTGGTCTAGTGAAATACAGATTGTTTCAGAAAGCATTTATCCAAATGTTTTTGGAAATTAATGAATTTATTTAATATCATTACAGAGGAAAAGAAGAAGAAAACCCTCAGTTCTCTTAATGATTAGATAGGTATAGTTTGGATAGATCAGAATCTAGGAAGTGGCTCGTCATGATGTTCTACACCTTCGGGTACGATGAATCAAAAAGATTAGAAAAATGAACAAGTCTTTAAAAAAATCTTTGCTCTGAAGAGGTCTTGTTTCATTTTGAGGAATGCATAAAATTTACTGTTCTGAAGTACAACCAAGTATAACACAACTAATCTATCAATTTCTAAGGCACTCCTTAAATAAACATTAAGTGTTTAAAATAAGAGGAAGTAATAACTGCTGTTTTCCTTAAAGAAGTGGAAAAATTATTAAATAACAGCCAAATATTATATTTCCCTAGAAGTTTGAAGTCATTTTTCATAGCAAAAAAAAATATTATTTTATCCTTCTTTCCTCCTACTGTTTTTAAGAACAGTATCTACAGTCTTGAATTAGTCTTAAAATCAAAAATATTGCCTGAAGTGTTTACATAACCTCGTATATATGTATATTTTCACATTACATGGAAAGCTGAATCTATTTCTCTAATAATTTCCTAAAAGCATACTAAGAAGTAAGTTGAACTCACTGAGAAAAATCTTACTATTATTCCCTCCATACTTTTCAGCTTCTATTCTGAATATACAGAAAAATCTATTTACAACTATGCTCATGCAGAATCACTCTGAAAATGGGGTGGAGGAATGAAGCGTTCTATTGACTCTACCAGGGCTTTAAAATGAAGCTATGTAATTCCCACCCCTCTCACTTAATCGAGTCCACCTTCCAAAAAAAAAGTAACAATAAGTACAAGGAATTATTGTAGAATCATCAAGATGTGAATTAGTAGTATTTTATACAGGCAAAAGTTTGGACAGAATTCAAATAGTAAAAATCTGGCTATTCAATTTATATCACAGCCACATTCCCACTGTGAGATTTCATTTACATCTGGACTTTGTTCTGGCCATCCCTTTATAGAACATAAACCTGATATTTTATTATTACTGTTAAACTATGATGACTTCACTTCAGATTATCCAATAATTGGTTAATACATCTTTGGAGGACATCTTTCTTTCAATTATCCTCATTACGGTTTTGAAAGACTAGTGCTATACTGTGTGGGGAAACTATCTTATTATTTACAATACCTTCACAGGCAGCACTTCCTGTGAAATTTCCTGAATTTTAGCAAGATCCTGCTATAATATTTTGCTTATCAAATGTTAGGCAATAAAATAGAAGATTACTTGGAACGAACCTATTTTTAAAATGTAATTCAATTAAGACTTTTACTGTTGGTATTTGGGTGTGTACATTCATATTCTGTAATCTGTTCCAGACACTTCAAATTACTGATGCAGGAAAAAAGGTTTAATAATTACAAGGGCTAATAAAATCTCTGTTGAAGTGTCAGCCTTACTATGCCCTGATCCTTCAAGACCAGCTTCATACCGTTTAGCATTAAGCATCCAAATACACTGTTTAAATCAGAAGTGAAGCTGCCCCAGTCTTCTTCCATTGTTAGCAGAAAAAAAGAGAGATCCTCAAAAGACAAAGAACAATTTATCCCATTGAAGGATGGGATGGGATCAATGATCTCCTTTAATTTACTAGCTTTCTCAGTTGATCAAATAGAGAGTTTGTGCAACTAAGTTTCTCATGTTATTCCTGTAATGACGTGGTATGAATTCATAGGAAGTATTAACAATGATATTAGTAGAGTGGAGGTGGACTAGTACAGTTCTGTTTTGCCCAGTCTTAGGACCATAATACAGTCATGAAGTATAGCATATTTGGAGGCATCAACATTTCTGAATAGGCTAAATCTGGCCTGAAAAATGTATTTAGACATTTTTCCATCGTATTCCTTTTACAAATAAAGTTAAGGTGAAAAGCCAGTTCTCTTGGCACTGTGGTCATTCTGGATTGCTCTTTCTACAAGAGATAACAACATGTTTGAGGGACCAATGTATGGTTTTCTAAATGAGGAAATGGACATAGTTTTTCAGCTTTTTAATCAAGGAATTCTCTGTGTCAGGAAATTACACATTCTCTTGTAGTTTCAACTGTTCCTTTCAAAAAGTTCAGATGTTTGATATTTCATTTTTAAAGTATACAGCTTTATACAGATTACTTTGAAAAGTAACAGGTAGAGTATAGATGGGGCTCTGAAGAAGTGTTACTGAATTTCATTGATTTATCATTTGAAGACCAAGTGTGTATACTTGTGAGATAGTATATGTGTGTATATAGTATGTGTATAGTGTGTATAGTGAGATAAACTGTACATATTAATAAACTCACTGAAAGTTTGATAAAGATATGCTCAAGAGGGAAAGAGAAAACTATTTAGATAAGGTCATGAGCCTAAAATGTGATTATTTGTCCAGTACTTGGAAGTATTATACAAGTTTTGCACAACTGGTATTTGACAGGACAACCAGATTGAATGTAAAGGTGAATGTAAACTCTCTCCCTCTCTCCAGATATCTTCTTTTTTTTTTNNNNTGGCAAAGATGAATCTTCCATTTTTTTTTTTTTTTTCCCAAAATCAAATATAAATGTTGTGTGTAAGGGAGAGAAAATACAAAATATGGATAAAATTTTGTTTTCAGATTTCAGCCTGTTAACACATGAAAAGAAAATTGAATAAGGATAGAGTTAAATAAATGGTGCTCAAAGAACAGCAAAAACTGTTAATGATAACATATAATATACCCCAAGTATATGATCTCTTTCATGCTAATTCTTTATTATTATTGAATTCAGCTCCAGACTTGCAAGATTCTGAATTTCTTGATGATTCATAATAATTTAAGATAAATTACTCTCTGGGAATCTTAAAAGTCATGAGACTTCATACTTTGTAAACTTGCCTTACAAATATTTTGTTTATACATTTGTATGTGTTTGATAACATTTTAAACACTGTGCATGGGATGAAGTAGAAATGCACCCTTCTGTCAGAGATTACTTCATATGTACAAGATTTTGAAGTAAATGCCTTTGTGTACTTGTGAATCACAGTTCACATAGAAGACATATAAGAGCTGCAGTCCATCATCAGTGCAGTCCCAGATGCTGTTCAGTGATGGTAGAGTTTTATTTTTTGTCACATATCAATGATGTAATATTGCATAACATGTTTTACTGACAGGATAAGAGAGCACGTTTAATTTGATGTATGTTTCACATAGATAACAGCTGCCTGTTTCGGAAGGTTGTCCTCAGATATCATTCAGATAGTATGTGCTTTTACAAAAGTAAACAAATCTTTGTCCCTCATCCAGGCTATTTTTATCAGAACATGTTTTCTAAAGCATGGCTTCATTTTTTTTTAGCTCTGTCTTCATCTGCAAAGAATTGGAGGCTGTAAATGAAAATCTACAGATGATTTAATAGCAGTAAGTGTTAATAGCCAACATGTAGGTTCTGGGGCTTCTTATGTTAGAATCATTTCAGCAACTAATAGCATTTAAAAGGTAACAAAAAATTAAGGCTTTGGTTTTCATTTTTTAACACTGTCTATTTAGTTCAGGTGGTCACTGTTAGACCCTGTTGTATTTTTATGAGGTCATCATCACTTGGGGCATCATTTAAAGTTTTCTGACAGAACATTTAGTGTGCTTACTTAAACAAAGATGTCCTTTAATCTTTGCCTCAAATTTCTGATTCCCACTTACAGGTCCTAAAACTGATTTCTAGAATAAAATCCTTCAAGCATAAGTCTGATGAAAGCCTAAGACAATGCAATGGTTTTTCGACATAAATGAGCCACCTTTACATCATTGCTGTAAGAATGACATAATACCAAATTACAATAGTATTTGTTATTTCATCTTTACACAGACTGAATATTCAGGAGTCTGTCTTGTGTACAGGAGTGTACANATTAAAATATGATTTGGGACATATAATTCCTTCTTCAGATATGAGATAGAATCTGCTAAGCTCACAGTACAGGACAATAGCACTGACTTTTACCTATTTATAATAATCTTATAAGGGTTTATTTCTGAAAAAAAAAAGTAATTTAAAGTAAAAATAAAAACACATAATGTTCAAAACCATGTCAAGTGTGTTGTACTTGGGGAATATAGGAACATATTAGTAAAGAGGAGATAAAGTCACTAGCCTCCATGAAACAAAAGAGGGAGGAATATCACTTTTCTGACACAGAGAAATGAGGTAGAAGGAAACTATAATGTCATAAAACCAATATCTCTGCTGAGATAACACTGGTGCTATGAATTTTAATTTCCAGGCTCCCCACATCAAAAGATCCCTTAGTCTGAGGGCTAAAATCAGAAGTGGAAAATACTCGAACATGACATACTCTATTAGTTAGCAAGTGTTCTTTTTTTTTTTTTGTAGTTGTTGATAAAATGAGCTGATTATGGTATATACCAATTGTTTCAGTTAAGAAGAAATGTGTACCAACTGAAGTCTGAATTAAATTGTGACCGGAATATGATACAACTTATTTTGTCTCAGTTTCATGCAGAAGTTAAACAAGGATTCAAAATGTACTACATTATTCATTTTCTTAGGATAATACAGTGCTAGTAGGAAAAGAACAGTAATAATAATAAGAGTAATTAATAAAGAGGCAGTAACATAAAAAGAAGTAGGCAAACAGGCTGTTGAAGACTACTTAGTAACTGTTGCTGTTACAAGTAAAATTAAATAGTAGAAGGGAATCTGAGAAGACTGGAAATCTGCTATTCAGAAACTCCTTTTGCCTTGCACTTGGACTGCAGTTCCCAGAACATGCAGTATAAACAGTGTCAGGTATATACTGGGCTTCTATTTCTACTGTTAATGCATTTTCTCAGTTGGCAGAAGCTCAGCAAAATATTTCAGACTGTGTCTAACTTCAAGTACAGTAGGAAATCAAATTAAAATCCTTTACATAACTTGCTGAATCCAGACATGAATGTCTGCTGCAGACAACATGGAATGCAAAGTCAAAAGTGAAGTATGAACCATTATCTCAAAGGTATAAACAAACTTAAAACAATATTAATTAGATTTGCATCTATGTATGTAAATCTATCAGTGCGCATACAACTTAGCCAGGTTATGTAACTAGCCAGCAAAATTTTGATGTCATTTTTTAATTCCAATTTTAGTTCATCATATAACACAAGGACAAAAATCAAAATTTATTTCAAAATGTATTTCAAAAATATCTACAGGCTTAACTTCTTGTGAACCTTTTACAATCTTTTTGTAATTACGAATTAACTCATTTCAATATACAATTACATAGTCTCTTTCATTGACCTAACTAAAGATTGCAAAAAAACTCTTTAATTATTTTGTCATGAAAGTGGTGAATTTCTCCTTTTCATCATGTTGTAGTATTGTTCCCAAGCTGAGATGCACATCATGAATTTGAGTTCTTCCTGAAACCTATTATAATTAATCATTTTTTTATGCATGCAGTTGTATTTAATATGTCCCTTATTAAAATCTTGTCATAAACTTAAAATCTTCTTTTTATCTCTGACATACTCAGATATTAGCATACTAGAACTACACAAGGAAAAAACATATTTTGGTTGATGAATCACTATATAGCTTATGAAAATTGCCATTAACACCCTTTTATTTATGGCAACTCAATGATCAACATATAAGATAGAGTCTGTATTACGCTAAAGCAGATATTTTTGAAAGATATTGGTAGATATTATTCCATTATCCTGTAGAACCATAATTATTTGTTCGTTACTTCTTAAAGGTAAGGAAGGGATAAAGCAAAAGTTTTTTTCCCTATATAATTTATTTACTAATTATCATAAAGACATTTTATATGATACATTCTTGCCTGATTTCATAGTGTGTCTCATTTGGTACTGAAAAGTCTTCAGGCAAAAAAAATTGATGGCTTCTTCCTAATTACCGATTATGGCCCTTACACTATTTTAATGCTACTTGACCTTTCAGCAGCATTTAATAATGGCAGTCATGGGATCTTGCTATAAATTTTTAAGACATATAGTAGCACTGCTGTTTCTGACATTTTCAGTCTACCTCTGTCTCCACTTTATCAGTCATCCAGAGTTTGCCAGCATGACTGTGACAGTGTGCTCCTCCCCGCCCCCAGCCTCTTCCTTCGGCCTGGCCACTACACCCAAGGCCTTGCCCAGGACTGATAACACTGTCCTGCTAAATGCTATGACTATGAGCAAATCATCTTACCCCATAAACAGCGAGCAGCCCAAGAGCCCCTTGAGCACTAATTCTCATGACAAAGCTGCATGTGATGGCCCCAATTCCTTCTAAATATTGAGATGCTTGAGTGACTGTAGTCTCGGGGTGGATTATGTGGAGTGCTTGTTGGAAATAACTTATTGGTACATTCCCCTTTTAAAAGAAAAGCGTTGAAGAAACCTGGAGCGCAGCGAATATGCAAGGTCATGATAGTTCCCTAAGCAAAGTCACATTCACACCTGGATATCAGTTTTACCAGGGGAGCTTGGTGTGACTGGTGATACTATATGGAAGGTGGACTGAAGAGACAAACTTTGTGGCCAGGCCCTGTGATAATATTGCAGAGAAGGGAACTTTCTGGTGCTATGGGATTAAGCAACCACCCTGAGGTAGCAGCTTTTCAAAGTTCTGTCACACCATTCAGAACAAATATAGGTATGATTAGAGTTGCTCAAGCTCAGTCTGAAAATAGTAGAAAATGGCTCAAGAAAGAAGTAGTTTTGGGGGAAGATACCATTGCAGACAAGTCAGGAGAACACCGCTGACTTCTGGGACCAGTCGACGGGCTGAGCCTCTCTGCCCCTCTGTAGGGACACCTATCGGGTGAGATTCACATACTCGGTTCACACTGAGTGCTTTCCCGGGAAACTTAGAAATCTCTATAGAGTTATTTCATGTTTAAACACACTTTGTGGTTGGTTGTATTACTGGTATTATTGTTATTTGCATGTGCTTTGCAGGCAGTGTTTTATTGCTGGCAATTCAAAATAATCTGTTTTCTGTTGCTCCAATAAGGAGCACTCTTCTATAAGCTAGATGTGAGTGTTCGGTATGGACATAGTCAAATCCCGTAAGGCTGGTTGTGAGAGTCCAGTTTGAAAGTGACCAGGCTCATAGTGCTGTAGGGGGTGTTGACTCTTTTAAGACAACAAAGACCACTTGTATCTCCCCTTTTGCAGCTATTTTATTTGAAACGCTAACCTTGGATTAAAATTTCAGGTAAACTACTGCGCAGATTTTGCTACCTTTTAACATTTATCAGCATATATTCACAATAAATATTGGTGTCATTGGCAAGCTGTTTGACAGATATTTAACTGTGAAAACAAGATTCTGGCATAAGGAATACCATCACAGAAAGACTAGAAAATGATTTCTTTTGTGAAATCATGGTTACATATTTGGTTCCACTTTACTCAGTGAAATAAACCTGGTACATAGAAGTAGAATGAAATTTATCCATGTGCAAAAAGCCTCTTTTGAACCTGTTAGTGGGAAGCAAGTCCTATTGTCACACTGAGGTGAGTCTAAGTGAGGTGACAAAGTAAACTTTTTCACAATAATGAATGTTCAAATGTTCACTAAGGAACCTGGAATAATGAATACTGAATACAACTCCCCCCCTTTCCTTCCCCACAGCTTGCAAGAAAATAATCTACTTGTGTGCAAGTGTATGTGCCTGCTTCTCTTCTATGTATTAAATATTTATTTTTGTCCTAATGAGGACAAGATTTTCACCTCTGCATGTGTTTCTGCAAGCTAGGGATGATTGCCAAAAAATGATTTTGAAACAGGTTCTAAAAAGGGTAGTAATTTCAATGCTGGGTGGAACAGAAAAAAGAGAAGCTGATGGCACTCCGGAGGGATTTGAGCACTAGATATTGAGCAAAGTCATATATTGCCATTCAGGAAGTATTACCACTTAAAAGGAGAGTTCAAACATTTCTAAGCTGTTAGCCATGAGTCAAGTTTAAAAGACTAGTTTGCTTTGTACTCTTGTTTGTTTATTCAAGAGACGCATAATTTTAAAGGATTTTTTTTCCTGTTTGAGTTGAGTTTTTGGCTATTGGGGATTTTTTCAGGGGAAAAAATAGAAAAAAAGAAAAGAAGATTAATCATATGAATTGAGAAAAAAGAAATTCTTGAGGCTACAGCTAATTTCTTGCTGTATCTTCTATCTTCTTGCTTCTATCTTCTATTCTATTCTATTCTATTCTATTCTATTCTATTCTATTCTATTCTATTCTATTCTATTCTATTCTATTCTATTCTATTCTAGCTTCTTTCTTGCTTTGATCTTCTATGTCCATTTCAGTCATCAAGTATGAGATTGCTGTTGAAAATACTCATTTCATCAGTGGCTTTTTCTGCAGTAGCGTCTTCTTCAGTAATTTTGTGATAACTATCAGAAGTGTCGCATTCAATCCATGAAGATGTTGATTTCTTATGCTCATTCATATGTTCAAAAGAGAAATCAGTTCATACGAACATGTGCTTCTAACATGTCTGCATAGCCTGTAGATTATGGAAGAGTCGTTCCTGAGTCTCATTCTTAGCTGATAAAAAAAAATACTACAGCAGGTAATTCTTTGTAGTTTGGAGACTTTCTCCAGTACTCTTTTTTTTTTGTTTTGTTTGTTTCCCAGACAGATTTATTTTAGGAATAAATATTACATAATGCATTAAATTTCAGATATTTTTTTTTTTTTTCTGATTTGTAGCCATTACAGGAGGACACTGGAACATGTTCTTTCAACATAGACATTTCATATTGCAAAATACATTTTCTTTTTTTTTGGAATCGTTGTTATTGAGATCACTCATTGCTTTGGTCTCTAATGCACCACCATCTTTGATGTACTATGCATTCCTGCATTCATCTGGGTCTCTCCATAGGCAAAATCTGAACAAATATAACCTGACTGAGAGGTCATCTCAAATTCCCCAAAAAGCTCAAATCAAAGTGGATGTATGAATAACCTTGCTGTGTCATAGATAGTGTGGACTGTTGTGCTAAAGAGGAGATATAGTAAAGAAAAGAACTTCCTTTCCCTATGCCTCACATCTTCATTATATGATTCAGACAATGTTTGAGGACAAAGAATATAGTGGTAGAAATGACGCTGAACTGTTTACTGAAGTAATCCTAATGGATCAAGAAAAACATGATCCCTGGAACATTTTAGATTATTATCTGATGTTTTTTCATTAATCAATTAAATTTCAGCTCAGTTATATTGAGCACTAAGCACTTTGTTTTTCTTATTATGTGTCTATGACAATAAAGATTTTTCTCTGGTTTGATGATTTTGCAGTCAGAAGTGGACAAAGCCTGGTAGAGGACAATGTGTTAGACTGAGTGGAACACAGAAGCAGCTCACTTATATGACCGAGCAGTTCTGTGGATATTGGATACAACTTCTCAGAAAAAATACTGTCTGTTTGAAAAACCTTTAAGAATTACCTCAATGTATAGTTTAGTGTTTTTGCTAAAAGATTTGATTATGTAACAGAGATACATAGGCATTACGTTGCTTTTAGTTCCTCTTTATTATATTTAGAAGATTCTTACCTTATAAGAAGACAAAACATATGCCTTACAATGCAGTGAATAAAATGTGATACTTTTGATAGCACAGCCGTACACAGGGAAAAGTACCTTGCAGTTATTCACTGAATCTCATTTGTTATGCATTGGTAATAATGCCAGGCTCATTCTTGTGATATTAATGGAAAGAACATGCTGGCATTTTAAATAGACCCTCTGATTTGTGACATTGTTCAGCTGAATAACTGTTTAAAACCTGCACACAGAAATATTTGCTACACAGAAAAATTACTGAAGTGCATTATCAGCATGAAAGCAATATAAGATCTATGAATTTAGATCTTTAAGGATGAGAAATGTAAAATTTCTCTTGAAATGAAAGTGTTACCAGATGATGTGTAATGACAATGATGATGATGATAGAAAACTGCAAAAAAGGAAATGCAATATTCTTTAGAACTCTTAGTATTTTTTTTTTTTTTTGCAATGCATTAAACCTAGAAAATTTTGAATATACTCTTAGAAAAAGGAAGCATTTTTGTAAAGGTTTTTGCAATTTGGAAGATATGAAACATACTGCAAATTTGTCTTAGCTAAGTCCTTACTTCTTAAACATGAATAAAAAAAAGGATAATAAAAGCATATGTCTAAATTTTTTTAAGTATGTGACAAATGCCATGAGAATATATGAAAAGGGATTATCAGTAAACTTTTGTGAATTACTTTTATTATGTTTCATTGTATTACTAGAGATTTCTGAAAGACAATAAAGTAGAGATAACTTGTCATTACTTAATCCTATTTTTAATGAAAAGTTAGAAACAGAAATGTACCACAGGCTTTTCATTTCATTAGTACTGTATATCCCTACAACATATGCTTCATATTTAATAGGTTATACGGTGACTGTAGTAGTCATCGGAGTAAATTAATCACATATCCTGTGACCATAAAACACCAATATTCAAAGCAAATAATCCTTTACTGAAGTAGAAATCAAATACCATAGTTTTCAAGTACTGTAGATCTCAAAGGTTATCATATATAAAATATATTCCATTGCAAGGAATTTTAAACTTATTATTATGTCAAAATTCTATAAATACTCTTGTTTGAAACAACATATAATGAACAGCACCATAATGAATAAACTCTAACAACTGAGCTCATTTCCTTTTCTTTCATTTGATCTTAAAGAAGTGTTCTCCTTCATTTTGACAAAGTAGCGTCAGGTAATATAGTACAAATATTAGGGTTTTTAGCTGCAATTAACCACTCAGTTTCTCTACCAATCTGTTAGAGTCTTTGCCAATAATCACTTTTTTAGTATCCTTTATTTCCTGCCTCTTAACTAGTTTTTTAATTCAGATTGAGGCTCTTTTTTTCCTCAGAATTATTTTTTTCTGGTTTGTGTCAGTCTGTCTGTGTCAGCCATTTTGCTCAGCTTCAGCTGCTTGGCTAATTAACACAACTTCAGGCTAAATTTGTTAATATGAATGCATTCTATTGATGACTACTCAGGCAGAAAAAGAAATGAATCTTACTTTGTATGTATTTATTATCAATTTACAACTAAACTTAAAAAAGTTCTATTCTCAGCTTTAAGTGTTGCTGACTTACTAAGTTTGATTAATTAATGTTTGCAACTAGTTGTCTTTATTCATAGAATCCAGAGACTGAAGACATGATATATGTAAACAGTAACTCCATCCTGATCAAAAAGACCTTATAACATCAGGAATTGTGTCTCAATTTACTTTGTGTTGTTAGCTCTGCAAAGACGATCTCCAAGGGAAGATTTTCAGAGTGAGTATGTGACTTTCAGATCTCCCTGATCTGTTACATAAGGACTGAAAGGAAGTTTCCTTCAGTCATCTGAAATTCTGTACACCTGAAACTGCACACGTGAAATTCTACAACAAAGAGCCAGGGACCACTGAGTTGACAGGAGTAAGCAAGAGGGTAGCACAGGGGAAATACCTCCAAGGTATCAAGGAGTCCTGCAGACCTTCCCTCCCTGGAGACCTTCAAGGTCTGTCTGGAAAGGACTCTGAGCAATCTGATCTAGCTGTAGATGTCCCTGTTCACTCCAGGGAAGCTGGACTTGATGACCTTTACAGGTCCCTTCCAACTTGGATGATTCTATGATTCACCTGTGTCAATTATCATATTATCAAAGATGAGACATTTGTATTATTCCCATTTTCTACCTACAAATTTTCATTTTGTTGTTTTCTTTAATCCAAAACTAAAAGAGTTTTGGAAAAGAATGTACAACATTAGCACTTCTTGGATTGAAAATGTATATTAGAAAAGCTACTCTAAAGTATTCATTGAAATTTTCATTAAAGAAGTCCAAGAAAGAAGCAGCATAAACAGAAATCTCCTGAGTAACCTCTTCAGTTCAGAGCCAAAGAGTGCTAAAATAGAGCTTAATGGTTAGTCCAGGGGTGAATACCAGTTGTCTGGTAATACTCCCTGCAGTACATATATTCCACCAGTCTGGCAGCACTGAATTAATTCAGGAGGGAATGCATGACTGTGTGCCTGATTTCTGTAGTATGCATATGTAATTTGTTTGCTCTTGGATAACATCTCTTAAAATATGTATATATTTGTTCTTTCCACCTTATTCTTTCTTGAAACAAATGGATTTCAAAGAATAAAGAAAAATTACTGGCAGTATTCAAGCTACTTTCTGACTTGAAATTAACAGGCAAATGTCATGGAACTTGTAAGCACAGTAGTCAAACCTGCCTTTGCAATCTGTTGTTTGCCAATTTGCAATTAGGGAGTGAAAGGATTTAACTTTTCTGAGAGATGTAATTATTCTATCTTAGCTCTTAGCACTTAATCTATGACTTTCTTCTTCACCGAAAGGAGTAGAAGAAGAAAGGAGGTAGTAGAGGTTTTGAGGTGGCCAAATAATCTTGCACTTTCAAATTTTGGCAGTTTTCATGCTCTGATTTTGCAGACACTTTCCAGCCCATTCCAAGTTCCTGACTACAAATTGTGGAAGTATCTTCTGGCAGAAACCAAAGCAAAATTGGTGCCTTAGTTACAAAGTAATAATGTATCAGCTCTTGGCTCTGTGGAAGCTTCATAGTACCTCTCACAACCTCACTTCAGTGAGTTGCTATTAATATTGTGTAAACAATACACAGCCTGAAACAGATCTCTGCATTTAAAAGGTGGGAGAATGTTAAGACAGAAGCCGTATTTGAGTATATTCTGTATTTACACTTTAAAGATATATTCAGGATATATACATTAATAATTAAAAAAAAAAAAAAAAATTCAAAAAATAGCTGTCTGCATTGTCTAGTTGGAATCTACAGATTTTGTGCCTAGAATGTTAACTACTGGGGAGGGCAGTGTGAGTGGATTTGGTGCCAGCAATTGGAGTCAGAATAGGGGCATAAGTGCCCTTGGCCAATGGTGCCTGCAAATGGAGCAAATGGCTGGAGTGGTGTGGGTCTCTGCCACCAGCCACTCAGGTGGGAATTGTATGTGTCCCGAAAATGGGTTGCTGGGGGGACTGGCATGAGGTGAGTGAGGGGTAAGTCACAGCCCATGTGCCTGGTATTGAAGGTTGCCAAGCATCTGTATCTCCCCAAAACTTACATTTGGGGAGTATTTACAGAAACATAAACAGTTTTTTTAATGCACTGTCCTGATTTTGCATTTCCTGTGAGGTCTGCCTCTGGGGAAGTTTTGATTTTCAGAGTGAATACTCCTCATCATGACTGAGATTATATATCAGGGTATGGTTTAGTGATCTCAGTATAACCCACGGAATACCAGCAAGCCGTTACATTCTTTCTGTGTTTCAGCCTCAAGATAACTACACACTCATCTGTTGGGGTGTAGTACTTTGCTATAATACAGGAAAGAAGGTGTATTTGTGCTTGGTTGAAGTTGCAGTCAACAGTGTACCTGCATACGATCCTTATGGTTTCCTGTTTCTTTAATATTTTACACACGTAACCATTATTTTGAGTGTTTCTTTTGATAGTTTGCAACTCATGTGTTGAATTTTGTCTTTTCAAATAACTTTTCACATATCCAGAGCTGTCCAATACAGCTGTAGCAGTGAACTCAAAGATTTTTGCCCTTTTCTTCCCTTTCATTTCTTGTTTCTAAAGCAGTAGGAGAAATAAAAGTTCTTAGTGCAACAGGATTCTGTGGGGCTTAGCTGAAAAGAGTCGGGGATATCTTAGCAAATGAGAATTGACATTTGCAAACATACATTTTGGGCAGTTTTCAGAAGAACAGAAAAATCAAGTCTTGGTATGAAGGTAACACCATGCTTAAATAAACTTAACAAAGTGCTCTGAACCACCTAAAATCCTGAATGTCATTACCAATTAAACTGTAAATTAATTCTAAAACCATGATTAGCTATTGAGACAATAGCTTCTATTTGTTCTATGTGAGAATATTCCACATAACATGTCATCAAAACTCTCAAGAAATAATGTGCTCTAGAAATAATGAGCACTACTCCTGATGTAAAACAAATGATCAGATTTAAAAAAGAAAAAATCAGGCATTATAAAATGCTGTCATAAATGTTACCCAGGCAGAGAAAATGGGATTCTTTGGAACCACATTACATCTCCTTCTGTGAAGAAAATAGAAACCCTGAAGAATATAATCTGTTGCCCAAGGCAGCTGTGCACCATTAAAATCTATTTCCTTCCTCCTAGAGAGGAGGATAAAAAACTTCATATGAAGTAAGAAAATAATTGTCAGGGAACTGCAGTTGGATGTGATACTTATTATATTTTGCATTTTGTTTTCAACCATAAAGATTGTTTGAACAATTGATGTTTGAAATCTGTCTAAAAAGCCAAATTAATTAAATAAACAGCACCTCCCCAGTAACTGCTTCATGGAGTTTGTTTTTATGATTAAAAATATTATTTGGGGAAAACAAACTTTTCTATGTAGTTGACATTTTGAAGTTATTATACGGAAATCTATATTTCTGAGTCATTTTAATTTGAATTATTAGAGCTTTCTCACTGCCTCATTATTGTGTTTTTCTCACTCTATTTTACATCTGTTCACCACTATAAAGAGAGAGGCTGGACTGCAATGCCCATAGTGCACCACATTTTATCCCTGGAGTCTGGGCTGATACAGTTCAGCATGAGAATTTTATGATCTCTGTGCATATTTTCACAGATAGGATTGACTCCAGAAAGAAGTCTAAAGCCCAGAAAAA
>VXAV01011118.1:41617-54253 GCA_013399715.1 Alectura lathami | reverse complement strand
TTTAACTCCTGAAAATAACTTCTGTATCCATGTCAGTAAATAGTGCAGGCCAGTGAGAAGAAATCTGTAGAGTAAAAGTTGGTACCAAGAAATATGTCTGTGTTATACACATTTCAGAAGTTTCTGCTTTTGGCCAATTTCACTGTGATCATGTTGACCAAGTGCACATTAGCAGTTACAGAGTTTTTTATATTTAGTTTTATATACAATGAATTGTTAACCTCTAAGATCTGTCTGCAACATGAACCACGATGATGTGAGAGGGAATGAACAGGAGACTGAACTCAGAAGCATGTTCCTTATCCAAACTAAAATACTAATACAAAAGGAACCCAGTATGACTAGTTAATGATAAATTAAATGCTATTAGCTAATATCAAAAGGAACTATTTGCACTATTTCTAAGAAAGTAAACATGCATAATCCAAATCTTAAAGCCTAATATTCAGCTAACAAGTACTTATTAAAAAAAAATCATTAAAATAAAAGCCCTAATCCAAAAATTACACTCGCATATCACAGAAGAGAAGCTCAGTTAAATGGAATTCATTTCCATCATACAAATTGTCTTATGGAAAATTAACAAATCAAAATGGAAAGACCAGGTCTGGTGCAAAATTAAAATCAAAACAAACAAACAAACAAAAACAAACAAATAAAAGCAACAAACCAACCAAAAAAACCCACTGAAAATAGTAAGTAAGAGTGAAAGTCCATTGGCAGAACTGACAAAGCTTCTTGAAACGCTAATATCATTATCAAATGCAAGAAAGGTTAGTCACTAAAACCAGATAAGATTAAGGTGACTACTAACTTTTTCCAAATTTTTTTTTTTTTTTTTGCTTTTCTGTCTCTGTTAAATGGATATTGCCTAAAATTTTCAGCCAACAACACTAAAATATATGTTTTTTACAAAGAGAATGTTATGACCATAGGGAGAATTGTGCACTTCACAGGTGGGATGCCAAGATTAGTTGTTGAATGGAGAGCTGTAAGCCTCCCAGCTAAGAAAATGCTAAGAAAATTTGAGCTGATGAATGAATCTGAGAACTGAGAATAATGTTTCTGAGAAGACATCTCTGTCAACAGAGCAATGAGAACCAATCAGTCCCCAGGAGCTACTGGTGCAGAGGATTATTCCTCCTCTCATGTACCTCCCTCTGGGGTGCATGTATTCCCAAGTGCACTGCAGAGAGCAGATAAGTAATTAAGTGAATTTCATGTCTGGTCCCTATTGTTTAGTTCTCTGGTTACCCTTGTAGGTATATTCTTCTCACTGTCAAAATAAAAATCTTGAATTATCCTTTATTAAAGCAAATCTTGATAATAAATGCAATTTAAATGGATTATACAGTATTTGGAATGGCAAACCTGAGTTAGGAACAAATGGTATGACTAACCCTCCTGTTTATCAGGTCTGTTTCTGATTTTTTTTTCTAAAATATGACTATCCATCAGTCATCTCATCAATGAATCATATTAGAGTTTCAGAAAACTTTAGAGGGCTTAATGGCATTTTCCATCTGCCTAACACATTAAATTGGAGTTTTTACCACTTGAAGCTAAGAGGCTAGCTCCACCAATTGAACCATGGCACAGGTTTGACCCTTCTCATCTGAGTGAGCTATAGCATGGATTTTATCCTCAGAAATAGTTTTACTTCTGCTAGCACAATTCCATACGGAAAAGAATGCTGAATTTTAACACAGAATGCAAGACCCACCCTGAATGCTTCATAATCTCTGGATAAAGCCCTTGCAATACTTTCTTTCATTTGTGTTCATCAGAACCAGAGTCAGTTCCTTTACTGCAAAGCTCAGGGTAACTTACTTTCCCCAGGCTTCATCACTTGTGATTTATCCTTCCCTTTCATCAGTTCATTTATATGTCCACCATTAATGTAATTTCCAAAAATAGAATTTGAACTCTGAACAGTCAACATAAAAACTCTGCAAAACAAACAGTGAAATGTAATTTTAATATACATAAATTAAGCCTTTCAAAGCTACTTTTTATTTCTGTTCCCATTCATTGTCCAGTGAGGAAAGGAAAGATTATTTTGAGTTGAAGTCATCTTGTGTCATTCTTACAGCTAGTTTTGTTCCATAATTTAGTGAACTCTAAACAACTGATACTTATGTGAACAGAAATCTCTCAAAATGGCTATAGTGTAATTTTCATTACCTATTTTTGATATCTCACAAATATCAAAGCAGACGGAATTATTTGGTCTCTAGATGTCAGCAGTATATGAAATTAATTAAAGCAAATAGTGATAAAGGTAGAACTTCCTGTTATAAAAAGACAAAAAACTAACGATATATTGAGATTTCCTTTGAATTACCTATTTAGAAAACATATATATAGCTCCCATCATAGTAATAAAATAGTTTATCAGTGAATGCAAGCATCAAAATTTTATATACAAGAGAATCCACAGGTTATCTCCATAATTGCTTTTATAATTTCATTAAAGTAATATTTTAACAATTTCATTTTCATCCTAGCATGCCATCATTACCTTCACTGATATTTAAGAAAAGTTTGCTAGTCCTAGAATTTCTTCCTGCTACAGCTGCTGAATAAAAAAATATTTTCCATCTTTATCATGGCATTTTTTGTTTTGTTCTGTTTTGTTTTGTTTCGTTTTGTTTTGTTTCTTTGTTTCTTTGATTTTAATTGTTCTTCAAGAGGTACACTTGAAAAAGCAACTCCTATCTGTCCTTCATATCATATACAAAGTATGGAACTGGAATATTCTTTATTTCATTGTCTTACTGCTATAAGAGCAAGCAGCTTTTCTGCATCTGGGAAGGTCTTTGTTGTTGTTCCTTTTCTTTCCACTGAAACCTGCATAGATTTATATGATATTAGATGCTGGCACATTTCATTAGTGATCCTAGTTCTTCTGTAGGACGTATTTTTGTAACATATTGCAATATTTTTCATATCAGTAAGGTGAGGCACAGATGATACATATGATTTTTACTTTGTGAGCTTTGAGGTGGCTGCATGAGCAAGATGCAAGCTACCTTGCTTCCCATCAGCAGCAGATGTTCAGCCGCTCCCAGGAAAGCAGAGCTCATCATGACTAACAGTTTCTTGAGAAGACAAGCTCCATTACTCCAAACACACCACTCTTTCTCCTTCTTTACCCCAGCTTCTACTGCAGACCCTGATGTCACGTGGTATGGGACATCGCTTTGGCCAGTTTGGGTCAGCTATCCCGGCTATGTCCTCTCCCAGCTCCTTGTGCACCCCCAGGCTCCCTGCTGGCAGAGCAGCATGAGAAGCTGAAAAGTACTGGGCAGCGCATCCTGTTCAGCAACAGCTAAAACATTGGTGTATTATCAACACTATTTTCATCAAAAATGCAAAAAACACCATCATATGAGCCTCTATGAAGAAAATTATCCCAGCCAAAACAATGATAGCTGTTGAGCTGCACTTAAAGCTAATTAGTACTCAGTGAAAGTGTGACAGGAAGAACTTCAGATTATTTTCCTCTAGTAGCAAAGACTAAGACAGAAAACAATATTCACTTAACATCAGGATAAATATAGCAATTCCAAATCTAAAATTGCAATAATGCAGAAAGAATCCCTCACTGAAATGAATCTATGCTACTGTGTTCCTGTAACAATAGCCTGGAATATTATTTTAATTTCAGATGTATCTTGGGTAGGCATGCATCCACTTGAAAATGAAATAGCTTTCTTTTTTCTTTCCATATTTGCAAATAGATCTGAAAATATTCAGTCAATATATCTATAATAAAGTTTAGGCCAGTGAATAGGAGGTCAGCCAGAGTGGGACCTCCCTATTAGCAGTACAATATTATTCCTGCAACAATGAGACTTTTTATGTGTGATAAAGTGTTTTTCAGTATGAAAATGAAGGTGAAAATTGAGCAATGTCAACTTTCGTGACTACTTTCATGATAACTTTGGGTTAGTTCTACCAGAGGAAACATCTACCGTCTTTTGACTGTTCACCATGACCTGGTTATAATAAGGTTAATTTTAGAGTTCAGCCAAGCTGAATTAATATAATAATAAAAAGAAGGTCTATATAATACAGATGGATTAAAACAGACAGATGTCTTGGAGACCTTTTTCTCATTTGTCATCTCCTTCTTGTTGGCTTATTATGCTTTGAAGCCAAGGGTCATACAGTGCTTAAATGCAGATTACATAGTACGCCTGACAAAATGGTCATCCCGTGGCCTACAGCAGCATTAAATATTCTCTTATAGGCGTGAGGAGAATTAAAGAAGTATATGGTATATCCTAAGGAAATGGTTTTTAACCTGTCCAGTTTTTATTTACAGATTTAGATTTTGAAAACACAATATTTGAAAGGAGTAAAAATAAACTGAAAGGAACACATATTAAAATAAGAAAGTGTTTGAGACACTAGGATGTGAAAATGCGAGAAAAAAAAAAAAAAAGGAGTATATTTGTACAATGTGTTTTATGAAAAAGCAGAAACAAATTCTGCTCTCATTTAAGCTAGAAAGGGGTTTTTCCTTTTTTGTTTTGCCTTCAGTGGCTGTTGCATTAGAACAGTATGACCTCATTAGATTTCAGTTATTTTTTCCTCTGGTCTAATGCTAATAAACCTTCTTTGGCCACCACTGATTTTAACTGGAACAACAGCATAAAGAACAGGACAAAACATGCCCATAGAAGTTATTGCTGTCAGTGGCATGAATCTAGCATTTTGGAGCAGCTTTCCAATGTAAAAGTGAGATTATAATGCAATGGAAAGGAAAAATAATGTGGAGAAAGGTCATGAATTCAGATATAAGAAGACAGGCATAAACAATGATAGAGAAATATATTTTTTTTTAATTATTTTTCCCTTTTTGTGTCCGTCTTCAATTTTTTTTTTTTAATATAAACCTGCTGAAGCAAAAATAGTATTAATAAATGATAAAAAGATTTTTTTTGTAATTATCTGTATTTAACATAACATAATTATAACATACCAAGTAAATTAAACTCTTTAATCATCTTCTATAATTTCCCATTATATCTAAAGATTCCACTGTTGTTCATCTGTAATATTCAACCCTGAAATAAAATCATTAATCACCCTGGCATCAAGAAAAAGGGGTTACATTTTGTTTCTTGTGATCTCTAGGGTACAAAACCTGAGGAAGATATTAGTTGTTAATAATTCTAATCCATTGGTCTGAGTTTACCATGCTGAAGAAAAAAGTTCTCCTCCTTCAATAAATTTCAGAGTAATGCAAACAAAGAAGACTATCACAATGCAATGTTGTTTTAAACAGTCTACATTATGGGGTATATTTTCCCCCAATAGGATTAATACTAAATGAAAAGTAGGAAGCATTCATACTTACAAACTTTACATTTTAACTGCCAATGTTATAAGGCAGATTCCATAAGCATCCCCTGCAATCTGTGGAGAAAGTCCTACAGAAAACAATTCAGTGCACATTAGGCCCGTGATCTTTCTGTAGGGAAGTACCAATTTGACACATTAAAGGAATGTAGAGTGACCTTTCATCTAAATCCGGTTCTTGATAGATATTATAAATAACTTCCCCCCCCCCCCCCTTTTTTTTTTTTTAAACTACATCTTTCCCCTTCTCTATTCTTCAGTTTATTCAGTTTTGCTGGTCATGGGAAGTTCAGGTGTTAGTGGGTCGTGTTTCCAGAGCCTCTCAGTCCCACAGAACCCTGGAAGACTTCCATGACACAAATATGGCAGAATTGCATCTATGTTAATTTCAGCAGCCTTTATCTCAGTATTTCAGGCAGAAGAAAATCAGAGGCATCCAGATTTTTGCCCAGTAACTCCTATTTCAGAACCCAGGATTCACAAGATTTTGGGAATGCTGAAAGGGCATATGGTACAAACCAGAACATCTGCCATACATTTAGATTCTTCTCTACATGAAGATACAGAGATGATCAGGACTGAACAGCTACAATTCCAATTTTTATGCTGCTAGCAGAGGTCCACTGAATGGAGCTAACATACAGGACAGTCATGTGCATAAGCCAGTAAAACATTCGTCTGTATTGATGAGTCTTTCACTCCTGACTGCTTTTCCCACCCTGAGCAGTGAAGGGGGTTGGTCCCTGAGAGTCATGCTCAGTACATAGCAGGATCCCTCTGCCACTCTTTTCCTCTCACACTTCTCCTCTGCTCCAGTGTGGGCTCCTCACAGATGATAGCTGATGATAGCCCAGCATTTTTTTTTAAATAAACTTAAGCCCACTTAAAAAATATAGTTACCCAGGTTCAGCAGATAGAGAAATCTGCTCACTTCTGACACTATTACTTACAATTTAAACCATGTGACACTATGCTGCAATCTGAATATTATTACCAGTAGGAGTGGAAATACAGGAAATGGGCAAGCAAAAAAACAGACCACATAATAAACTTGTGCCTCAAACAATGCAGGTGCAGATGTCAGTAATATGTCATCACACAAGTCTAAAGATCTACTTGCAGAACAAAAGCGAATAATGTTCATAGTTCCAGGGCTCCAAAGGGCATGCATTAGTATAGCTAAGATTATGGACACGTAGAAAAGGAAGTCTTGTATACATTGTTGGCTGCTACTTTATGATTCCTATCCTATGTTAAAAGATTAATTCCACATATTCTTTCAGCCTCATAAAAATGTGCCACCTAGACAGAAGCCTGTGTGTGTACCTTTTTGAAAACATGACAAACTTTTCCATGGCAACATTCCCTGTTAGAGAAGACAGCAATTTCAATACCAGGTACTATGCTGATTATATTAAAGATTTTCCCTTAAGGAAAAAAAAAATAACATTAATTTCGTAGTCTGTGTTTTGATTCTCCCATTGCCCTACATTACATGTTACCTGCTAAAACCTGTATGAAGTGAGGATCAAGTACTGCCATGCTGAATTAGTAGGTTTTTTTGCTCCACTTGATAGCAGTAAACGTTTACAGTATCTTTAGATTCTACTTTTCATTTCTGAACAAAAAAAAAATATCACTGATTTCTGATATCTGGGATCAAGATATCACTGCAATTCATACTGTGGTTGCCATAGCTACCAGTTACCTACTAAGGACTGTTGTCCTTTTCCTAGGATAACCTTAGAAAATAAACATAACTAGACATCTATATTGTTTTTGGTGTATTCATTTCTATACAGCAAGAAAATCTTTATTACTGAAGACAATTATTTTTAAATTTCAGAAAAACTAGCAATCCAAATATACTGGTATCAAGTATATCAAGTGGTCACTTAAAGATTAGAAATAAAACTGACCTGGCAGACCATGTTGCAGCAGTTGAAAGCTTTTTTTGTTTGCTTTAATCTACATATGCCATTTTACACTGTAGATTTTAAAAGAGAACTTCACTGAACTAGCCATTTAGCAGTAAACAGTACACCCTCACCCCAATAATATCCTGAATCTGCTTTGGATAACAGTCAGCTGTTAGATGTTAAAGTGATGAGACTGTGGGAAAACAAAATAAAATGGTGAACACGATGTCTCTAACAGCTTGCAATCTACAATCATTAGAGAAAATTATAAAAGTTGTGTCAAATGGGAAATTCCTGCTCAACACACAAAAATATATAAAATGTGTGCAGTCATTCAGAGGCTGTGCAGTATGCTGTAATATTTAGTTTCATTTCCTAAGACTAATTTTATATAACCCTTTACAGTCCTCTGAACAGAAGCACAGTGGGGAGAAAGAGAAAATATGAAAGGGAAATTCCAACAGGAGAAGCAAAAGCCAATCAAACAAAACCAAACAACAACAAAACTGAAAAATGTTCTTCAAGAACTATAATTCTGCTGTTTCTTTTCTGGTATCTATTTTCTCAACAGCTTGATCCTTTTATTGGATTAAGGATCTGTGTAGTATAATTGCAAAGTGGCAGATTTCTGAGACACAGACATCTGAAAGATGTAGAATAGTGCCTCTATGACTTAGATGTCTGCATTTTTTGCTTCTTTGGGTGATTGGGTGCTTCGTTGCTTTTTTTGTGGTTGTTGTTTGTTTATTTGTCTGTATAATCCANAGGATTTACAATTTCCTACCTTTACTGATTTCCAAGATTTACAAAATCCAGTCATGCTTTCTACCTTATATCTTTTCTTTTCCTAGGCAAGAAATACTAATTTACCTAATTTTTAACTAATTTGACTTATTTTATCTAATTTTATTTTATTTTTTTTCAGAAACCATTTCATACTTTTGATCAGCTCTGATGACTTTCTCTTTATGTTTTGAAGTGTTACCATATAACTCTGAACTCTATTCAATCCTTACAATGAGTGCATACCAAATTACAATAGTGTTATAAAATTTCTCTCTACTCTTTCATAGCAATTGCTAATATCTTATTTACCATTTTGACAGCTACTGAATCTTGACCATTTTAAAAGCAATTGAATCCTGAAGTTTTCTAAAAACTATCTGCAGTGATTCTAACATCTTCCTTTTGTGTGGAAATAGATAATTTACAGCCCATAATTGAATTTCATCAGTCATTTTATCATCTGGCTATACATAAAGTATCATTAGACTTTTTTGTATTTCATCTCTTTGCAGCCAGCTGTATATAAATTTTCTTTAATAATTTCATATCATGTGTAAATTTTGTTACTACTCAGTCTCTTTCCAGCCTGTACATTTAATATAAATACCAGTACAGCAAGAGAACTGATCCCTAGATGACCCAATATAGTTATCCTGCATATCAGTCTCCGTGAAGATTTTTCCCTAATCTGTTTTCTGCCTTTTAAATATATCTTTTAAGTCACAAGATGACCCATTCCTTTGAGAGCTTTGTTTCTGTCACAGCAGGATCTTGTGAGATTTTATTTTTTAATTCAGAAACAGTCCAGTCATACATTTTACTTGCCCTACATGTTTTCTTTCCTTGGACCCTGTAAGTATCTCGTGCACTTACATTGCAGCACAACTTCTCCCCTAGTTCATGACCCATGTGCCGGAGACAGGTTTTTACTTGGACCTATGATCGTCTGTAACTAATGTGCAGACTAACCCATGAGAGAAGTTATTGTGTTCCAGCTGCTAGAGTAAAGGTGGAAGATGGAACCTTCAAAGCCCCCTTCCCAAGCCTTATTCCCAAGCAGCTGTGTAATGTCATGTATTCGCTCCATGATAACCAATTTGGCAAGGTTTACTGTAGCCACTGGCAGCACATAGGTCAGTATTCTGAACCCCATATGTTGCTATTCAAAGCAATCGAGAGTCTTGAATATATACACAGAAAATGAATCTCCCAAAATATTGTAGCTATACATTTTAATATGGATTTCTTTGTTCTCCCTCTGTGAATTGCTTAGGAGAATATCATGTTACCCTACTTTCAGCTGTCCATAAAGTCACTTTCATTGCAAAATACATAGTTGGAATGGTTAAAATATTTCCCCTCCATCTTGTATTAACTTTCCAGAAGCTCTAGTATAGCATGGCATAGGTTTCCGAATGTCATATGCACTTCTTGGATTTATCTTTGACCAGACTATGAATAATTATGAAGGAATTGTGAAACAACAATGGTATTTATCATTCTGCTAACATTATCTTGCCCTGTGGCACCACAGATAGTGTTACCTCTTTTTCATATTGGACCGTCCATTCCCCTGTCTCAAGGTCAACAGGATGATACAATAACAAGAAAGTAGAACGAACACCATCTAACAGAAGCAATATTTCATAAAAAGCTGCAATGGCAACACCACAAAGGCAGGAAAGGAATGCAGCTTTTTTACTGAACACTACCTGACAGATTCAATAATCAGGGGAAAGCCTTAATTGATGACATTTCATTAGCATAATGAGTTGAAGCTGGGAAAAGAGAGTCTCTTATTAATTAATCAAACAAAGCACGAGCTGTTTCAGTCTCTTACTCTCTGCCATTTTCCATTAATCATAAGACTGTATGTGAAACTCATTTGAATTCACTGGCTGTTGAGTATTTCTGTGGGAAAAAATATTGGCAGTATGACATGCTCAAGTGAGCACACTTATGCAGATATGAAATGCATTAGAAAGTCACATTTGTGAACTTAAACTCTCATCTCTGCAGGAACTGTTGATAACATTTCTCCAAAAACCACCAGTCCTCAGTAGCGGCTGGCAGACAGAGTGAAGCTGCCATCTCTCAACAATCTGTTACCTGGCTGCAGGTGTTTAATCCCTCAGGGTGGATTTGTATTACACCATGTGATACAGGGGACTACACTGGCTGCTGTCAGAGTAAACTTTTTCCAACTCTGTTTGTCATGGAGAATTTTCCATGTTATTCCCAGTAGTATTTTCTTTATCTTTTCTGTATATGTTTTAAACGCAAAGTAAAAGTAAGAGGAGGGGTATTCAGGAGCTCAGAAGGGCTTAAATTCTTGTTTTTGGTTGTTCTGACATTTCTTATTTTCTGGAGGATGTCCGTAGGCTGTGACTGCCTCAGCAAATTTTTGGTGGCTTGGAAAATGGGGATAAATCAGGCATCTTCCACGTTCTACGCAGAAAGATTTTTTCCACTTGTAGGGTATCTTTGATAGGAAAAAATCTAGAGACCAGAGAAGAACAGTCAGATACTTATTTATTTATTTATTTATTTATTTTACAGTGCTTGATTTGGAGAAAAGAGACCTGTTTCCAAAGCTAGCATATTCAATTTCTGGAACTTTCATTATTAAATCTAAAAACAACCTTGTAAAAACAGGTTTTTCTTGTCTCCCATGCATCTGAGTATTCTAATCATAGGCTAGAGTGTTTTTTTAATCATAGGCTTGAGTTCTTTTTTAAAACTGGCTAAGCTTCAGCAGAACAGAGAATGCCTTTATGCGAGATCCCTTTGCAGTGGAGGCTTTCACAAATGTTGCATTGGGTACTTATTGATGAGGAGGTGACTGAAGTGAGGTCAGATAAACCCAGTTCACCTAGCAGTTAATTTATGTTTGAAAAGAAAAAGACCATCATCTTTCTTTCAATAAAATGTATCTGGTGGCTGTGTTTTGAACAGAGCTCTCCTTCATGTGCATTGGCTCTGAGTATAGCTCTAGGATTGGGCCCTTGAGAGACTGTAAGCATGTTTTCATAGATTTTGGTAATTGCTCAGTCTTTCTGAGGTGGCTGCAGAGCTATGAAACTTTAGGCCTGTAAATGTTTTACTGATGAAAACTTTTTTGCAGATAGGATTAAGGGCTTGGTGATGAATTAAAGGACTGTGGTTTTAGATTTAATTGTCTAAGCTCCTTTTCCAAATATACTTCTGTGTCTAAATACCATTGAAAATCTTGACCCAAATATTTCTCTGCTTGTTGGGTGACAAATTCCATTTCTTTTCCAATTGAAAATAGAATCAATAGATTAAGAGAGTCATTTTTGATAAGCCTCTAATTTAATGGAGTAAGGCCACAAGAGAAAGACATTTAGTGATGATGATACTGCAGGTTCCTACCAGTGTATTTGGGTATTGTTATAGCGGATAAACTCTTAAAACAATCTGATATAGAAATGTTTTATTCATACACTAACATCAATTAATTTGGTATTGGTGGGGTTGGTATAGTAGATAAACATGTTCTGCATTATCTAGGTTTGTTTTCAGTGGTAAGGCTGATATGCTGCACTGCAGCATAGAAAAATACAAAATTTGCAGTGCTGCATTTCATGCTTTTTCTGCATCTTTATTTTAAGTATCTAGGTTCTTAGGACTTTTTATACAGCCACAAATGTTACGTGTGTATTACGGTCTTCATAGTTATTGTAGAATTGCATTTATTTCCTTAGTTTTGCAACTTGTATGTTAAATTTGCAGCTAACTGTACTTTGACTTCAGATTGTATGTCTGTTTCTCTATATCCACATGAATCACATGCTCACAACTCACACAAAAATGAATAACATTCACACAGCTAGCATGCAACAGCTTTTTCTGTTGTACTCTCAATGGAAATCAAGCAATAGTAGAGAATGGATCAATAAAGCGAACACTTTCAGCTACGGGTAAAAATGAATCAAGCAAAAGCAATATCTCATTCAGCATTTGTGTACATTTAACACAATCCTTAGTCTTGTCAAGGATCCTGAATATGGTCTACATATCATTTCAAATCCACTTTGTTTAATAAGTCAAGATATAGATAATAGAAAGTACAGATATTTTCTCTCAATGAAACAGCATAATAGACCATGTACTCCTTTTTTTCTCTATTTACAAATTTTTATTCTCTGTAATAGCATACCTGAGAAAAAAAGAAAGATTCATTTTAAAAACTAATCTTTGAATATCATCAGTAAAATTCAGCAGTTCTTCATAACCTCCAAATCCCTATCAATTTTGCAGCTATTTAATATCTTGGTTTTAAGGTTTTTTTTTTAATTTGTTTGTTTTTGTTTTTTTGTTTGCTTGTTTTGAGTTGCATGAGAAGAGAGTGCATATAAGTGACAGAATATTTCTATTGCAACCTAATTTGAAAATCTGTCAAAAGTTGGTAAGTCAATATCCAGCTTATTCTAGTGTGAAATGACAAAATATCCATGCTTTGTAAATACAGATTGGTACTACCAATGACTAATACAAAAAGTGAATTTCATGAAAATCTATTTTCTAAAGGTAATTCTAA
>VXAV01011118.1:20637-31936 GCA_013399715.1 Alectura lathami | reverse complement strand
CCTTTGTAAAACTGAAGGTCACCTGTGAATTTTTGAATTCCCTGCAAAGTATTCTCAAACCAGTTCCAAAGCACAAACTTTCACTAGAATAGCTCATTTAGTTTTAGCAGTAAAATACACATGAAAAAAAGAAAGCAGAAAAATATATACAAGCAAAAAAAAGCTGACAAAATCATAGAATGTCAGATAAATTACTCTCAGGTTATATAGTGGTTCGGAGGAATCTAGGTATACCTGCAATCATGTATGCAGATTGGTAGAGCATCAGATTGCCTGCTTTGACAAATTAATTCAATATAAGAAGTCTGAAAATGGAAAAGGAATGTACTTTTATGCATATGTTTCATTTTTGTGGGTATCTACTTTGCCTCTAGTAGTAAATGTAAGTTATTTCAGGGGCATGTCATGTTGTAATGCAAATGTAAATCTAGACTGAATCTGAAACTGTTTCTTTAGATATCTCTACTATGAAATCTGCTTTGCTGTGTTCAGTGACATTTAGAGTAAGTTCCAGCTTAAACTCAGAACTCATTAGGGCAGGAGCTTTGAACTCTATTTATAATGAACTCATCACTTGTATTTTTATCACCACATAAGAAGTAATAATGACAGTAACAACATTTCCTAAATATAAATATTTACAACATGATAAGACTGTACCTGAGAAATCACTCTGAGAGATTTATGTGAGACTTGGGACAGCCAGTTTGTACCTAGTGGTAGAAGGTACTTGTTTACCTCCCCTGATTCAAATGAGCAACTGGGGATTTCCCCAACCTAGAAAAAAAGCAGAGCTGGCTTAAGGCCAAACTAACCCAGTGTTAGCATGCCTAAGAGTCTAGGCCACAATGTTTATTTGTGGTTGAATATTTGTTTGTATTGTGCAAGGAGAACTAAGCACCATTAATAGAAATCAAATTTATTATCTAGGCATACTAAATGTCACCACAGTTTGTTTAACAAAATCTAAACATATTTTTATGTCTGACTCTTTCTTCTCAGTATCATTCTCCAAAGCATCTTGGCATAAAAAAAATTGTTTGATTTGTATTTTCTCTGAAAAGGTAGAAAAATATAAAGTGAGCAAGAAGCCAAAGCAGATTCTGATCCTTCCAGTAAAAGGCATTGAAAAGCTTTCACAGCACAATATCACTCACTATGATTAAGAGTAATAGACTTTGGAGTTTAGCATAACATTTTAATTTCTTTCTCTCTGATTAATATTTATTTATTTTCTCAAAAGATAGGTATGGTTCCATTATAAGGTTATACGAAATCACAAACTTTGATCTGAAATTGTATTCTTCTGCCAGAAAGACCATGCAGGCCACCAGACCCTTCAGTTCTACAGGCATGGATGCACACCAGCACTGGGGTCTTAATTTATGCTAGCATAACTAGAATGCTCCCTTGTCAGCTAGTGACTTACCACAATACCCAACTGGCTGACATCTAGATGTCCAGACCAAATGCTTCCCATATATGTCACATTAAAAATCTACTGTTGTTCATAGATGTGTAGGACATGCTGTGCATATGATGTACAGCCCATCTGTCTACGCAGGGTTGAGAGTATTTAGAACATGCTGGATGCCCAGTGCATCAGTATGTACCTGACAGGAGTCCAAGGCTGAAGGCACTGAACTGCTTGCTTTTCAGTCTTTCAGTGGTGCTCAGGTTAAGTATTTGTTCTGGCAATTTACATAGCATGCTCCCCGATATTCTTTTGAGTACTTAGAAAATACAAAAATCTTGCTCATCAGAACCACTTNTTCTCAAAAAAAAAAATATATATATAAACAATATTAAAAATGGATAAATCAGACCTTTTTATATTGCCCTTTTATACTAAATTATCACAGAGTACTTTACAAAGGTATTAGTTAGAATCTGGAAATAATACAAAGACTGTGCAGGCAAAAAAAAACACCATTAAGCTCTGTTCAAACACTGGTCAAGGGCCAGATGCTGCAGACAAGGTAAGAATCTTTCATGGATTACTGAACTCCTTCCACAGTGATGTTTAGCAGCCAGACAAACTACCTCCTCTGCAGTAGAAATCACAAGGAAGGATTTGTGCCCATGATCGTTATAACCTGCTTTATTGAGTGAGGAAAGGGAACTTCATTGATTGCGGTGTAATTGGCTTCCCTGAGATGCTAGGGTATGAGCATTTGATTTTACAGTTCAAAAAACTTCACATAGCTTTATTAAAAGTGACCATTTCAACAAAATTTTGCTGAAATTCCTATTAATGTGCAGTACTCTTTCTTATAAAACTACAATGAAATTAAAGAGAACTATAAAATAAACCCTTTTAAAACTTTGAATTGTAAATTACGTTAAAATTAGTTGTAAAATATAAATTAAGAAATTTGAAAGTATTCTCACTGCAGAAGTAGAAAGCATAATAATTACACTGACATTTTCTAAAATATACATGTTAATTTCCAGCATGAAAGATAAAATTTTCTTTTTGTAATAAAAACCATTTATATTTATCTGTAGAGTGATAATAAATAGTTTTTCTGAACAAATACATCTTTTATTTTTGCATGATGAATGAACTTGGCAAGACTAGACATTTCTAAACCTACTGCCAATTGTAGGTAGATGGAATTAAGGCAGCCTTCACCCATCAAATTAAGATCTGCAAGCATAAACTCTCATCATCTCCTCAAGCTACTAAATAGGTGTCTTCACTGATACTTTAAGAAGCAAGAACATAGGGTCCAGCAAGCAAGAGTCACAAATGATTTATATTAAAATTTCATGCTGGCAGTGTTGAAACTTATCAAGCCACAAGATCAACTGACAAAAAGGTTTTTGCCCTACACATTGTAAATCTTGAAGAGAAAATTATAGGAACTGAAAAAGCGTTATGAGGCTATTGATAACAAAATGTCCAAATTTAACTATAATTCAATCTAAATTTCCTTGCAAGTAATAATGTTTTACATAGTGCATATGATGAACTGCCTCAGAAATAGATACTAAAGTAGGACATCCTGATGAATGAAGGACTTGTTTGAATAAAGCCTAAACACTAGAAAGCTGTTCTTATGTGTGAAAGCTCAAAACCTCTCACAGGTATTGCAGCTCTCTCTCTGCCATTGTAGTCAAAGCATTTCTTATGGATGAGAACAAGAGAGATGTGTATTCAGAAGGGTAAAGTAAGGCTGCAGGTAATCTGCATTAAATAAACACCTTCTGGTAATCTCTGACACTGAAGAAGAATTTCTGGCTGACCCCTTGTCCCAGTCTCCATGGAAGTATTTTTGCTATCCCTATGACAGTGAAATTTGCGACTCTTTAAATCTTCCTTTGTCCTTAAATTTGGTCTATGCAGCTGAGAATCTTGAGCTGGCTCTGAACTCTGGCAGTTTTCAGCACTTATCTGCTGCCTGCATGGCACAGGGCAGCCCTGCAAGGAAGACTTTTATGGCTACAGAGCACAGGTCTGTCTGCAGTAGCTGAGCCTGCCTGGAAAGCAACTTTTATTTTCTGTAGTGAAAAGATAAAATGAAATCTGGGCTGTAAGTATAGTCAGGTCACTAGACAATATTGTATTATGGGGGAACATGTCAGTACACAAAGCACTTTCCACACTGTGAATATGATTTTCAAACCTAAGGGAAAGCCCATTCAGACTATTGTAGAGTAAGATGCACATTCTGTGTAACTATGGACCCTTGCTGTATTGCAGGTGCCCTCTGTCTCTTTCATCTTTTTTTCTCCATTCCATTTTCTCACTGTAGAAAGAGGACATGTACAGCTTTCATATTCAAAGGGCTTTCGTTTCAATGAAATTTTAAGTGCAACTTCTGAAAATATTATTCATGCAACTACACGTAGATCCCATGGGTTTGTTTTGTATCCCTTTCCTTCTCTGTTTTTAATTTATCTTGTAATTTGGTTTTACTAGTGCTAGATGCACTCTCTGTCTCTGAGAGTTATGTTATAGTTTTGCTTTAAAATCAGTGTCCACAAGCAGTGTTAAGTCAGAAAGTGGGAATCATATTTCAAATAATGACATCATTTTGGCTTTTGTCCTGTGCTCAGGAATATCTCCTGCGTGTGGGGAACCGATGGAAATACGTATTAAACCTCCTATTTCCATCTCCACTTGTTTCCTCATATTTGAATATACTCTGTGTTCACTTGAAAGCAATACTCTGGCAAATTTAAATGTATGTTATTCAAAGAAGAAAATAGTAATTGTGTTTTTTCATTCAGACTCTTGATCCATAAATTTATTTTTTTATTAAAATGTTATGCTTCTGTCTGGGAGAGAAATGCGAAAGAATGTTCTATTTTAATTATCTTTTTCCCCTTTCTATGCTAGTCTCCTTTGGAAATATTAACACTATACTCTTTATTTATGTAGGCTTTTCACGATATTTCTCTGCACTGAGTATTAAATGTTCTTGTGCAAATCTTTATTTGGTATAAAACTGTAGCTTTGCTGGTTTCATTGGTGCTCTGTCAGAGTACCTCAGATGTTATAAAACACAGTGTTTTATTATAAAGGTACTCTCCAGAAATAATAAGCACCTCATCAGAAGTCCTCAAGGTCCTTTAGAAATATTAACTGAATAAGCTTTATTTTGCCCACGTGGGGTAGACAAGCATTATTAGATTCCCTGACATTTTCTTTACCAAATATATGATGTTGTTATGTTTATAAGTTGTTTCAAGGGAAGAGAACTACTTTTTTAGAGGAAATGAATATTAAAATGTTGTATCTTAAAATAGGCTTTCTAAAGCAATTACTAAGTTAACAGGAAAGTTCACCTGACTTTAATTTCTCCCAGCCTGCACAAACTCCTACCTGACCACCTGCCAAATTTCAAAGGTGAGGTAAAAATGTTTTGATGAAGGAGGTTTGGATAAACATTAAAGTTCACAGCCTATTGCTTTTTACTTCTCAGATCAGATTCATTGCATTGACCTAGACCCAGCCAGGGGGACTGAAGTTACAAACCACTGATTGAAGGGGGAGTTATGGAATGTTTTTGTGTACTCCTTGGAAGGTTTTTATGAATGTATTTCAGTAGAAAGTTGTAGATGACACCTGTTTAAAATAAATTGAGTGACTAAGGGAAGTCACTGATCTTTATGGCCCTTCTTCCATAAACCAAGAGGGATGAAAAGGTCTTGGGTCACATCTAGAAGTATGCTACCATCTTTGGAGTTCTTCCAGTGTTACCACGAGTCTTAGTAATAATAACTCATATCTCGCAGGTTGCAAGACCACTTTTATCATCAAGCGTTTTTCTTTATCTACCTTTTCAGGTTGCCTTGAAGATCAATTTTCTATCTTTCCCGTATCTATTTCTTCCTATCTAGCTATCATTTCCTCATGTTCAGTATTTTATCCTAAATAATCTCCTTTATGTTATCTCTACATGTATATATATATTCTATATGATTTAATTATTTAATATTTTAAAGAATGTTTATCTTTATCTTCTCTTCCTCAGATATGTCTCGTATACTGTTTTTTATGACTGTCTTCCTGAGGAAAAAAAAAAAAACTTTATGTCTGCACACAGTCTATTGCTTTATAACGTGGAACAGTAAGGGCTGTAAAACAGCCTGACTGGTTTTTTCCTTTAATGGAAAGAAATGACTTTGCCCACTGAAATGCTTATCCTTTCTCCCTCACAAAACCATGCTTTTTACTGTTATTTAACTTTACAGATTCAGCTCTGGACATACGAGTATCACTCTCAGTAAAGAAAATTAGCAATTTGGGGCAATACTGTATTACATTTAGTCCATGAAACAGACTGAATATATTTTTAGGCACTGCTTGTTTATAACCTAATTTTCTCTCATTGCTTTACAGAGGTGACCTTGTTTCAGTACCTGATGTTATAAAAGTGAAATTCGTTTCAAATCTACTCTGTTAATGTGTTCTTACTCTGAAACAAATGCAAGATAACATTAACATTCTTCCCACAAAATACCTGCTAATTTGCTTGCAGTGGAGATAGAAAGCTTTTCATTACATATCACAAACTTCATTTGTGCAGTATGAGTCACCAGGCCTTCTGAAAAGCCAAATGAGTACCTAATCTCTAATGCTGCCTTCAGCTATAACATCAATCCTCCCTGGTTCTACACATCTTTTATCAGCTATTCAGTTTTTAAAATTTTCCATTCTGTTACAAAATTGTTCACCTGTCAAAACAGTTTTGATTTTTTTTTTTTTTAATACTAAGGCTTCAGAGAAAAAGCCCACAGAAGCACCCTATTTTGTGAGTAGAGACAACCAAATCAATGTAATGTAAAATGATATACTCTGTTTTGCACAACTGTTGACATTATTTACCTCATAGTAATCATACTGCCAATAATAAATGTGTGATACTCAACAAGTGTAAATTTTCCTGAATTTTACTCTTGTGCAGAGCTTATTCTGGAGGATGTATATGCTGTATACATATATGCTACATCATAGACAATAAACACAAAATATAAGTGATCTATATATTTTGATTTATTGTGGTTATAAAATAACAGAAACTACCATCAAAGTTTATGTAAAATAAGAACAGATATATGAGATTGTGAAAATAGAAACCCTACAGAATCTAATAAAATTATTTTGGAACTCGTTAAATTAATCATTAACAGCAATATTTTGGCAACAAGTTTACTAGATGAACAAAGCAATTTACAGTGATTTGAAATTACTTGTGTATTGTGATCCAAGCTCACTGAGTACTTTCAGCTGAAAAATAACACTCTGGAAGGGAGGGGACAGAAAGCTCATTTCTGAAACAAAGATACAGTTCATTTTTCATGCAATAAGTGTAAGGCCAGGAGGCTCATCCAAGATGTACAAAACTCAGTTCTGTTCTTTCAGCTTCCTAAAAGGACAGTAACTTCTAATGCCAACTTGCTGAGAAAGTGTTCTCTTGGCTCATAAGCTATAAAAGAAATGAAATGGAAGACGTGGAGCTATTGGAGTGGGTCCAGAGGAGGCCACAAAGATGATCAGTGGGCTGGAGCACCTCTGTTATGAAGAAAGGTTGAGGGAGCTGAGCCTGTTCAGTCTGAAGAAGAGAAGGGTCTAGGCAGACCTCACTGCAGCCTTCCACTACCTAAAGGGAGCTTATAAACAGAAGGGAGACTGACTGTTTACATGATCTGACAGTGATAGGACAAGGGAGAACGGTTTTAAATGGGAGATTTAGGTTAAATGTTAGGGGGAAATTTTTCACTCAAAGAATGGTGAGACTCTGACACAGTCTGCCCAGAGAAGTTGTGGAAGCCCTGTCTCTGGAGGTGGTCAAGGCCGGGCTTGATGGGGACCTAGGCAGCCTGATCCAGTGGGCAGCAACCCTCCCCATGGCAGGGGTTGGAACTGAATGGTCTTTAAGGTGCTTTCCAACCCAAAACATCCTATGATTCTAGGGAATGGAAAGAAATTGAAACCCACACGCCCAAAACTTGCAACTGTATGTAAGACTATAAAAACTTGTGGGGTTTTTTGGATTACTAGATAGTTTAAAATTTTATTTGGATTGACTGTGAGCATCTCCCCCCTCAAGGTAATAGAAAATGGCATCAGGATAACTCTCAAAGGAGTCTGAATTTGGTTTCCCTTCAGCAGAAAGCTGTCTCCCATGTTCTGTTCCCTTTCCTCTGAGCTAGCCAGAACATGAACCATTACCTTCTTCCTGATCTGTATGGGCCTTCTAATTCCAGCTGACTTAAACAAAATGCAAGTACCTCCCACGAGAGTGAAATCTTGATAAATCAAGATAAACAACAAAAACAAAGAAATGCTTGTTTCTGTTTGATGTAAACTATTCCATGCCAGCAATTTTTCATCTGGTTTTCATATAAAAAAGCTAACACAACTTCAGAGTCTACTGGTCGAGCTGTGGCTGCCCAATTTACATAATAAAGCTGTATGTTACTTCAGAACTGAGAGAAAATATATTGAAAGAAATAATGGTCTTGTATAACCACAAAAAAAATAATGAGAGAAAAAATACTGAAATAGTTGTTTTCAGAATTGGTAGCCTTTTTTCTTATGCTTGCTTTCATAACCTCTTATATGCAATAGAATTATAGAATCATAATGTTATGCTTAATAAATAAATAAATAAATATTTCTTTTTGTCAGAAAATCACATTTAGAGTAGCCCTGAAAAGAAAAAACAGCAAGCATAAATGTGATATGAATATGTGCATATATATACTTTTATGGATTTAATTTTTGTTCTGAGAAACTTAGAATTTTTATACATACTCTTTCTGTTGCTATATGTAATATTAGATCTGAAGTTTTGAGCTTAAAGCTTGATGTATCACAGTAAATTGTATCCTTAGAGGTCACTGTTATTTTAGATGAATCTACATACTTACAGAATTACTGGGCACCAAGAAAATCACCCTTAGAAGTGGAATATACAAAAATAATTTCTAGATAATTGAGCACAGTGGTAGTTCTGCTATATAGGATACTACTTACAGCACATGCTGTTTCCAAATTGCTTGATTACTCTTCAGATTTAGATAAGGATTTATATTTTCATAAGTAATTAAGGAATTAAATTTCTTATGAAACGACTACCCTTGCAAAAATAATGTGTTTCATTAGAGGGAGTTTTTTATATTTATGCTTCAGTTTTGGACATGAGATAGCAAAACATTTTCTCCCAGTGTTCACAGTTCAAACAATACAGATTTTCTTATTCTAATTTTTGTATCATGATCAAGATAAAATGTATAACCTTTCATCTTTACCTTTTTTTTCCATTTTTTAAGGAGAGACTGTTGTTGATGTTCTCTCTCCTGATTAATCTGGGTCATCCTGTACTTCATACAGTATTTAATTCTTTCCATCATTGTAAGTCACATATCCAACATCTCATCATCTTCACCTTGTGACTTTTGTTTCTTTAAAGGATTCATGGATTAGCCACATTTAGTAAACGGGCTTACTTTGGCCAGTGCCTCAGGCAGCCTTTTGACAAGTGCTCCAATAAGGTTTAAGGGTAACAAACATATAAGAAATAGAATGTAATAGTTAGAAATATACATCATAAAGCTCTTTGAATACTGACACAAAAAAATACAATATTAATGAGATGTTTTGTAGATGTTGCATGCTGCGTGAACTGGTTAGGATTATTTCCTTTTCCTCACGAAGCAAATCAGTTTTAATTAAAAATTAAAACTTAAAACTCAATTATTTCACCCCATCTTTGAGATTTTATGCTTGAAAGTAGAACATTTGTTTCTGCCCTCAGTGGTAACTTGTCCAGTAACTCAGCTTCTTCCTTTTTGGTCTTTCATCATTACTCTGTGAGAATTTTCGCCTGTCATTGAATTCACAGAATTAGTACTTGATTGAACTCTAATGGCTTTAGCAGAGAGTGGTGCAATAACATGGAACCAAAGAAGAATTTCTTGCAGATCATGTATTTTCTGTTCTGTTTTTTTCTCATCTTGAGAAGAATAATTTATAACTGTATTATCAAAGTGTATAATTTTATAGTATTGCCTGAATGTTCAAATATGGTGTTTTACGTACCCATTGGGAGTGCTTGCTAATTAAATTGCAGCAATTTCATGAGGTCAAGATAAAGATCCCAGTGTGTATATATACTGTTAGAGAGATGAGGAATACATTGTATGCTTCAGAGCATTTTAAAACAGCACTTGCTAAAAGTGACAGAAAAGCCAAAGAGTGAATTGCCAAAGTTTAACTTCCTTAGCTGTTAAAGGAAATGCAGACTGTTCTTATATTTTATTGGCAATAGCTGGTAAGAACACCTTGAGTGACAAAATGCTTTTTCAGGAGGATTAGCATTTAAAGAGTCTTTATTGATGATTTGAATCTGATGAAGAATTGCAAGTGGAATATTACTCTCTAAGCATCTTGCTGCTGGCTACTATTTTTAAACTAATGTTTTGATAATCAAGAAGATAAAGTGTGTTTTGATTTAAAGGCTATAGTCTTTCTATTGTGTCAGTCAACTGCATTAAGATCATTTTGTTTTCAATTACCGTCTTTCATTAAGCACCATTATCACCCATCAGCCCCTGAACAAATATCACATTGTCCATCTTCCCAGGCAAGTACTGTAATTACTCAATAACTGCAATATTGATTCTAGAGAACTGAGTCTTACTGGCTGGCATACCAAACTGCTTACTAACTCAGAATTGCAGCAGTGAGATAGAGTTGTTTTTAATGTAGTTCCAAGCAAGAAGTCACTCAAATTAAATTTAAAGTTTTCTCTCCTTATTTGATGCCTAGAGTTGCTAAGATTGTATTCTTTAATCAGATCTGAAATCGCATGTGAACAAAGCCTCCAGTTTTGTAAAGATTTGCGGAAGGTCTGCAGAGCTTAATGTAAACAAAGGCATATTGGAGGGTGCACAGTTCCTTTATTAGTATATCCGCAATGTATTACCAAGATGTCATATCGTGCAACACCAAAATCCGTGCAGAGGAATCCCAGAGTAAAACATCACACTCACACAGCCATGGTCAGTATATGGACAGTGCTTACAGCTTCTTATTTATGATGAAGCTGTGTTCTCACTCTCATCTTACAGAACCTTGTCCTTTTTGCAATGATCCCAATGGCAAGCAAACAGCCCAAATCAGAGCATTAAAAATGGAAATCAATTTATTCAGCACTTACATGTGGTAGGACATGGAATCCATTTTTGAAAGGTCTTATTGAGTTCATATTTCTTTGCCAAGTGTTCTCAAGTAAATTTAAAAATTGCCATCAAAGGATGTCTGTGGATCTGGCACTGAATTATTGCAACCAGGAAGCTGGAATGCACCCCAAATACAGACTTGGAGACTGCAACTATCTCCAGCAAATCCATGACAGAGGGTGTTGAGTACCTGTCTCATGTTATTTAGAACCTACTAGACTAATTGCCTTCTGATTTTTGTTTCCCTTAATGGGCCATTGAACTGCTAACAGCAACACAATACAGAACTGGATGCAGAAACAGTGTGGGATCAGAGCAGTTCAGTGGGACCTACCTGAAATAGTTCCTTTTTAAAAGCTGTTTGCTGCTGTCATATAATCTGTGTATATGGGAAAGCAGAACAAATCAGTTCTGCTTTATATGAAAGCTTCATCAGTTTGCTGGTGACTGATTTAAATGTTAGTTTGGCACATTGGCTGTATTTCAAGTTGTCCATTGTTTCTCTTTTTCCTCCTTCTTCCTATCTCCCCTACATACTGTTCCCCTTCACCACTTGCAAGTGACGTTCTGTACACATTTAGAACAGCTGACTCAGAACTAT
>VXAV01011116.1:33454-50953 GCA_013399715.1 Alectura lathami | reverse complement strand
AGCAACTCTCCTTCAAGCTGCTTTGGCTGTGCAGAGGTACCATGATACCCAGCTGGGCAGAGATGAACGCCATGGGACAGGGAAGTGCACCCCAGCCAGGATGAATCAAGCATCATCTGCTATCATGGACAATTAGATGTCAGGCTCCTAGCAGGCCATGTCAAAGCTTACCGTGGACAGCCTGACTGTGCTCAAGATTGTCCCAGAGATGGATACCACTCAGGTTAAGCTGTCAAAGACAAGGAGCAAAGAGGCAGGAAATGANTTTATCTTGAAGCCCATTTTATTTGTCTTGCTGAAGGTGTTGTGTGTTATTGGCAGAGGGTACAGGTAGGTGATATGACACCTCCCGTGTTTGCCAAGAGACATCCTTCAGAGAAAAAATGTTTTAAGCATGCTTGCATTTTCCTCTAAAGATGAATGTGTGTGATTGTTTTAAGAGGATTAAACTGATATCCTTTTGATGTATCTTTACCACGTTTCATGAATGCTTTGACCAAACAGTACAGGTGATAAATTCATTATGTGTGATAAACTCATTAGAATGATAAACCTAGTATAGGGGGATAAACTCATTACAGGAGAGACCTAGTATGGTGAGGCTGATGCAAGGCTTTCTATCACTGTCAGCAAAATCACAGACTATAAAACGTCCACTAAAGTAAATGATGGTCTTGGCATACTCCCCTCTTCCATCTCTCCCTTTCAGAGGCTCATCTTAAGCACTCACATAGTTGCAGTTATTACCTGCAGTCCCACAACTCACAAATCTCTACCTATTCTTGTTAACCAGTCCAAGTTCTCAGCTGCTTTCTGACATTTCCTCATTATCATCTAAATTCCATAGAGACAGAGCAGGAATTCCTGTCCTCCCTCCCCATACTGACCTTACTGATATCCCCACCAGTCCTACTTAGGTGTACTGTTTATGTGAGAGCTTTCCTTCCTCCGATTTTGCTTTTGAAACTGCTGTTCTCACCACTCTGCCCACTTCATCGAGCTTGATGCCCTCCTGCATTCTTCAGTTTTAACCTTTGCCCAAAAAACAACCTCAGTGAGAGGGGTCTTGCACCACACACATCCTCTTGAGATCCTTTACTCAAGATGCACTTTTCCACTAGCATTGCAAGAATTTACCAACCTTTTTCCCATTCTCTTGCCATCTCACTGTGGGGGAGTGAGCGAACGGCTGTGTGGTGTTAAGCTGTCTGCCAGGTAAAATACAACAGGGGCACGTACAGGGATCATATGAAGGAGTAAAAGTCATGATGTAAATCTGCATCTAGAAAATATATTTCTGAAAAGAACTCTGAGGCCCAGACCTTGCTAGATGAGACACCTACTGCAGACTGCAGTTAAATAGTCTCCTTGGCTATTAGACATTTGTAGCTGGTGTCCTCAGCTGAATACAAGTCTCACGTTCACTTCTGTTCTCAATGTCTTTGTTCACATGAAGTCACTCTAGATATTTCACTGTTCCCCATCTCCATAACTTCAGCCCAAATATTTACTGGGATGTATCAACTGAATTTTGAGGAAATCCTAATGCCATCTGAGATGCAAGTCTTTTTGAGAGCTGCAGGTTGAAGCATGCATTATGGCTTTGTCTCTCTAACAGAAATAAGACGCTTAGACAAGTAAATAATCCACACTGGGGTAGTCAGGATACACCACTTGGCAACTCTATCACTTGATAACATGACAGAACTATATTAGAACAGGATTGAGATGTTAAGATCATGATGATTTTATTTCTTGCCAAGGTGCGTTTGCTGAGGTAGAGTTCAGTGATAGTTGGATGGCTCAGTGCCACAGGAAAATAAATTTTCTCCCAGCTCTGTATGTTGAACCGTTTTCTGCTAAATTACTGAATTGAATCAGCTCAGTAAAAGGTCTTACAGTACTGGCACAAAGGGATGTGAGCACCCATTCTGAGCACAAGAGCAGTACAAGGAGGGCTGCAGGTAGGGGGTGATGGGGAGCAGGCAGCCCCTTTCAGCAGGTCTCCATACTGTTAAATCAGGACCCAGGGTACACTGATTCAATGTGGAAAGTTAGACAGAGAAATTTAAAACCCAAACTATCCAGGAGTCCATAAGGCCTCACTGCAGGCCAATATTTGGTCTCAAGGTGTTTTATTTCTAAACGTTTTCATTTTACTTATTACTTTTCTGATGGCAATTTAATAATATTTACAATTGGGATCCTGTCATGCAATGTACTGTACAAATTCAGGAAGAATATCTCTGCTGTAGACATCTCCAACTGAAAACACCGAGTATGAAAATCCATGCAGTGTCCATATATCTTTATATGCATCACTACAAGCTCAGAGTTGAATTTGTACTTACAAAAATTAGAATTTCAAAAAAGAGAAGAAAATAGCACTTGCAATAGTATGGCCAGCTGGTGACTGTTTCATAACAAGGCCTTTTTTTCCCCTGCTTTAAATATAATTTACTGGAACTTTACTTGGAGATGCAACAAATTAGCAGCTATTCATTTTATAATGAAGAAGGCCTTATGTAAATCTAGGCTGTGAATGGGCAATCAGAATTTATTTGGACATAAAGGGTTATTTTCCAGGCTAATATTTAAATATTGAACTGCATACTTCCATCAGTACCATCACAGAGCATTTAATCTGTTTATTTTAAGCTCTTATATCATCATATTTCTTCAGTTTGATTCTATACAGTACCTGTAGCTATTATGAACCTCAGCTTGAAAGACCACCAGAAAATAACAAAATGCTTTTCATTTGGATGGTATATAAATTAAACTCATCTCCCCTCAGGTCTGAATAAGCATTAAAATGGAAGCTTTTATTCTCCTGGAATGAAGTCAGTTCTAGGGATTCAGCAATATGATTACATGCAGGCTTTACATGAGTTCAAACAACAGCAATTAAAAACACCAAATAATCCAGTATTGGTTCATTTAAAATAACTACAAAATGTGCATAGCTACATCAGTCCAAACTCCTAATCCACATGCCTTCTAACATCCTAAAATTTTGTGCTTCACATCCATCAATCGATTTTCAAGTGGGTCACCCAAAGCTTACTGCAGAGAGAAGCATGCATAGCTTGAGCTGATTTAAAAGTCTCGGCTATAGGGGCTTACACCTTGGGTTGCTGTTCCAGTATGCCTAGCAAGTGTTTCCAGCCTAGCAGTGCACTGACGGTTTTGCTAAAACAAAGGGCTAAGGCTGATGGGTTGTGGGGGTTTGTTGCTGCTATGCCTGTTCTTTGCACCTGAATATCCTACTAATTGAAGAAATGGTGGCCAATTAGATGGGCCATTGGTTTATGGTGACTTTGGTTTTCCATTGGCTTTTGTTAAAATATGTGCAGCTATGGAGTCCAGTGCACGGGGTCTGCTGTATTTGCAGCTGCTGTATTTGCTGTATTTGGCAGCCTGGCCATACACATCCAGTCTGCTGGGACAGTGAGTATCCAGAGGCCTGGAAACAGTATAGAACCTTCAAAATCCAAAAGGGAGTTTTTATTCTTTCTCTCATTGTACGAAATGTGCGTGGGAAAATTTAGACACATGAGAGTCCAAGAACCTGACTCTTTATGCTGTCTGTTTACTTACCTTTCTTTTTTCAGGGCTCACCTGTGCTGAATAAAACAGTGACTCTGTAAAGGCGGGAACCTCGTTTTAGATAAGTAAAATCCAAAATTTGAAATCCAAAAATGTATTATGTCCTTAGCAAGGATCTATGCATATGCCAAATGTAGGCATCTAAAACTTAGGAAGCTAAATGTGAGCCAATTACACTTAAGTCATTGTAGAAAAGGCGATATTTACCAACATTAGGAAACAAGTGTCAAGTTCTTGCAGATCTCTGGGTGTGCCATTTCTCTCTAGGGCCTGTAAAGAAAGCCTTTTGTTACTACCTCATAGGGGGAGGAGCTGCTCAGAGCTGCAGTGGGTGGCTGATTTTGTCCCATGTGTATCTGGACATGGTCCTGGATACCCTGCTCTGGGTGTCCCTGCTTGAGCAGGGGTTGGGCACAGAGGTCCCCAACAACCTCAGCCCATCTGCAACTCTGTGACCCAGTGATCCTTATTAGTATGAACAGCCCCACAATTGCCTCCTCCTGTTTGACTCCCAGCTGTGGTCATATTTTGGCTTGTGGTTCTCTATGCTGGTCTTTCATGGCCAAATGATTATTATGACTATACTGCAGTCAAAAGGAAGAACCTACACGGCTGTTAGGTCACCTGTTTTCTTAGCAAGTTACATTTGTTAAGTGGAAATGTAACATATCCCTTGGGCAGCTGCCTTGCTTCCTACTTGCTTTAATTACTGAATGAATTAATGGGAGAAGTAAACCAATATCTTCAAGCAATCAGGGAAAATATTCAGAAGGTATGAAGGAAGTGAAATTAAGTTGAGCATGTGCTTAAGTGTTTCTCTGCTTTTGCTGAGACTGTTTTTCCACAGCTCTGCATGTATATCACTCTCATCCATCACCCTGCCCTCGCCTAAGGACTCAGGGTCTTCCAGAATGAGAATAAGAGCCCTAAATCTCCATCAGCCAGCCAGAGCCGTGCACCATGTAACAAATTTCTTACATCCCCAAAGGTGGCCTCAAACAATTTTAATAAATCTTTGCGATGGTAACTTCTGTATCTTAAACACATAAAGGTCAGACAGTGCTATTTGGACTGACCCTGGCCCGCAGATCTCCCCTCCGTGACTTCAGCATGGCTGCTTGGCCTCATGATGAGGCACGGCGCAGTCTGGCTTTCCAAGCCCCCCAGTCCTCCTGGTGGTGCCAGGTGATGCTCGCTGAGTCTCCCTCAGTGATTTCCTTGCTTGGCTTTAACATTGTCATTTTGCCAAAAGGGGAAAGCAAGCACTTCACCTGCTGACCGGGTGTAACAGCAGGGCAGTGAATGGGGAAAAATAAAAAAGGTACTTAGCTCAGCTGAACTCCCTCTCCTGCCGCTGTAAAATTAATTGTTATTATTATCTAGCTGCTTTCTGGAGACCATCAGCTTACCTGCTACACAAACTGTAGCAGCAGTAACAGCAGCTGGACCTGACATACAGCCTTGCCCTTGGTGTATTAAATCATTCTGATGTAATGTCTAACAAATCACATGACTCACCTATTAAACCTTTTCAGGGGCATGTGCTCTGGCAGTAGGAGAGAGCTTGTAATGAGGCCAAATGCACAGAGGATAAAAGGAACATATTATGAAAACAGGCTGTTGAAGGCCTGCATGCTAATTTGAGTGAATGCATTTGGACATGTAAGGGCTTTGCTGTTTCTGTATAAAATGTTTCCAATTTCTTATTTCCTATTGCAGGGCTGATTGAGTCAGCAGCAGCTTGCCACTTGCATTCCAGGTGGTGTGATATGTCTCCTCTTGCACTAACTCATATAGGTCATTAATATGCTAAATAAGTTGTAGCCAATTGGCTCCCATGGTGACAGCTCCAAAAGCTTCATGAATAATCAATGGAGCACCTGGAGGCATGAAATTTTCATACAAAGAGTTTCTAGACTTTTGCATTAAGCTCTGAGCAGGGACAGACAAGTGATAGACATGACTGGCACTTTGAGGAGTTTCAAAAATAAGAAGTGTTATTTTAAAAGAAAATAGCAATCTTATTAAAATGAGAATGAATCTGAAACTCTATGTCTTGGAGCATTTCTAAGAAACGCATCTAAGTTGATTCCCTTGACATCTTTTGGACAGAAGCATGTTTTGGAGCTGGGGAGGGCAAGGGGGAATACTTTAGCTAGTCTGTATGATCTGCAATAAACTCATCACTCCATAGTAAGCATTCATTGATTGAATTAAACAGTTCCATCATAAGGAAATTAANTTTTTTTTTTTTTTTTTTTTTTTTTTTTTCTGTAGGAATTTATATGCCTGTAGATTACAAGAGTAAAAATCACATTATCTGAGTGATGCTTGCAAGCATTATGAGTAGGGTGTCAGTTCACCATCTTAAAAGCAAGCGTCTTTCTGACATTGTTCCCATTCCAAGCACTAATGTATTATCTCATAGGCTCTTGCAGAGACTTTCATTGGTGAAACAAGCAGAACGCAGTCTGGATATGGCTTGTGTGTTTCACTATTTGATAGAGCAGATCAGAAAATTTGTCAGGTTCCCCATAGGGACTGCACAGATGACGTGTTTGGTCCTACTTCATGCTTTCCCCAGATAAGCTTGTGCCACACGTTGTCAATGCTGGGAAAACAGCATGTGGAGATGTAATGACCACCCAGTGTGTGTGTAGGGATAGCTGGAAGAACTAAAATGAGGCAGCTCCCATATTTCCTCTTCCATATGGGATTGTCATGTGTAGGAACCTCCTTCGCATCAAAGTAGAGCCCAAGGTGCTACAGGAACCTGCACCCCAAGTCATGCTCCTCTATTTGATTCTCTCTTTTCTCGGTGCCACCTTCTCCAGTGGGTGCACTGGGGGGAGCAAGGAGAAGTGCCAGCATTTCATCTCTGCTTGACATCATTTTCATGACTGCTGGGAAGGCAGCAAAGGCCCAAGCCACTCCTGCTGGCATTACTATGGGTAGTTTTCCAACTCTTTCCTACAGAGATTGCAAATTAAAAGCACTTTAAACTCAGCTGTGTTTGGGGTGTTTCTGATGAGACTCTCAGCAAAGTATTTTTGCTCTTTGCTGTCCATTCTGACATAATGCCAGTTTAGGTCATCACTAAAAGGAGAGATCAGACCGCAGAAACACCAGGAACACCATCATGAAGACCTCATGTACCAAGGGATTTGCTAGTGAAGAAATGTACAGATGCTGGAGCTAATCTAAATAGGCACCACCAGTGTTGGCTGAGGAACTGAAACTTTTTTTTTTTTCCTCCTTGAACACTTCTATAAGCAGAAAAAAAGTTAAAATATATCACCAACATGGTTTCACATAAGCAGGGGTAACCCTTATTTTGTGATTAATTGGGTCTTTCCCTACAGAACATTACAAAACTTGCTAAAATCTTTTTTTCCTGTCTCTATTAATCATGACATACAGTAATGGTATAACACAAGAGAGGCAACCCATGGGGTTATAGGAATGAAACGTAACAGGAAGGTAACATATAAGAACTCATCATTAATTTCATCAGATTTTTTTCCCTCCTAAGGTTTAACTGAATGCTCTGCAGGGCTCTTGTGCATTTGTGTGCCTGCACAGCAGAACTCTGCAGCAATTGTGCTGGCTGACCCAAGAGAGCAGGTATAGACAAAGGGTGACTTAGGTAAAGCATTAAAAAGGAGTGTGTAAATGAAGGTGAAAGGCCCTTTAGAAGGCAATGACAAGTTTTTGTGTGTATGTGTATAGTAGAAGAAATATATATTCTCATTTTTTAGTATTATCTTGATAATAAATAATTAGTGCTGTTGTTGTGTTGTACAATGTTGTTCTCTTAAATATGTTGCTTTACATGTTCTGGTATACAAAAGAAAATCCCCACACAAAAAGTGCACACATTCTTTCTTTCATACATACACATGTATGGCAGTCTATCACACAATTTTCTTTTGAGATCAAACATTAGTTAAAGTCACTGGAGCTGTCAGAAGAGTAGGAAGGTGTCTTGGCTTGGACACAAATACCCAGAAGTCCTCTAGCACTTCCATTCACAAAGGAAAGAAACGACCATCTTTCCTGTCAATGTCTTAAAGAGAAACTTAAAATATCAGCAAAGTAATGGCATTGATTTCTGAGACGAAATGTGTCTCTTGCTAGTGGGAGAGAAATTGCCATCAAAAAGCCATAAAGGGGGGATACTCTTTATAAACTACATCAATTAAAAAAAAGACTTTGATTTCCTCACTCTTGGATGATGAGGTGAGAGGTGTGCTCTCAACTGAGATGCATTAGCAAGGTAGACAGCTCAGCTCTGTAGGCTATGATAGTTTGCTGAAATCCTACAGACAGAGTGATTTCCAAAGCAGCGTCCTCTTGACAGGCAAAGCGAAATAATGTGCTGAAAAGTGCTAATTTGAATGGTACCCACACTGTCTTACTGCGAACTTCCTCCACAAAGCACTGTACTGTACTGTACGTATACATTGTGTCTACATCTTAGGTAAGGACAGTCTGAGGCAAGGTGGGGACCAGGCAGTGATCACATCATCTCCCATCTGGCTTCACGAGAAGTGTGATCAGTATTATGTGTCCTCAGGGGCTGTCTCAGGAGAGCTAGGAAATATGGCTGGTAAATCACAGGTTTCCTATGCCACAACTCAGGATTATCCTAGGTGGCATTGAAAACCTATTGATTTTGTAGGTGATTCCAGAATTTTTCCACTTTGTTTTCCAGATACCAGTGTTAAGGAGATAATCCTTAGAGAGATTTCTTGTCTCACATTTGCTTCCACCAGGTTTGTATATGTAAGATTTTCCTTTCTCCAGCTTGCTTTCAGCATTCTGTGCCCCAGATTTATTAAGCTTTGCAGCTTTGTTGCCACATCCAGAATACACAAGTTAGAATCACACATTGATTGTCTGTTTAAGAAATGAAGTGCCACACTGCATATAAATATTTTTCCATTTGAAAATAAAGTGCACAACTTAAAGAAGGGACACTGACGGAAAATTATGGAAGCGGTGGAACTCATACATGACTTGTTATGGCTTCTGTACACATTAAGCCTTACAAATGCGTAACATGGAATAAAACCTATGAGGTGTGCTCACTTCCGTTTAAACTTAAACTTTATCTACACTGTGTGAAAGAATTTTACATGAGATAATTACAAACAGGGATAAAAGCATGAGTTTGACATTTTGAACATGCATCTTTTAAATTCTCTAAGAGTTATTTGTATTATCTAAGCAACTATAAAACAGATTGGTGGCATCTCTTGTGATATATTTGATATGTGTAAGGTCTGTCTGCTACGCAAATATCACAGCTACTTGTGGTGTTTTAATGCCTATCTGGATCACAGCCAAAAATTTGTCCTCATCAAAAAGGATAGAAATGCTACTGAATTTAGTCACACTAGAATTTGCTCTCATCTATTTGTAAAACCTCCTCTGACTGAGGGTTCAGTGGAACTCTGAAGGTAACTGGAGTGGTGCTTAATCTATTTGGCTGATATTTTAAAAATATATCTGAGTAGAAGAACCTTCTTCTACATGTGAACAGCAGAGAATATTAAATCAGGATCTCGTGTGCTCTGCCAGGCTTGAGTCCTGGATCACTCTGGACTTCAGAAGGTGCAGTTGCATACCTGCATGCTGGAGCTCAGGCATGGCTGGGTCTGCCCTGCAACTCTGTAGCAGGATGAGTCCCAGCCAGGAGCCAGGGGACTCCCCAGCAGTTTCGCCAGTCAAGATGATCAGGGGATCAGGGTAGTGCCACTTCTCAGTAGTGTAGAAGTAAACAATATGGATCTACAGTTGTGAAGACTGAGGTACTGGCGGATAAAAAGCACAGAAAAGGTAAATACATATATATTTACATACATGTATGTGTATCTTTATAGTTTGTTCGATGTAGAAATGTTTTCTATGCAGAGGGCAATATGCTGTGTCTACTTGGTTTAAGTACCCTCCTTGCTCCTCTTAGATCATTATTCAGACATATAGGCATATAAGTAAAAGAAGTGTTAAAAACCTGTAAGTTTTACATAAATTCTTTCTTAACTAAATTGAAAGAGAATATGCCAGGTAATAAAACATACCTAAAATAGATTATGGCAGTCACAGCAGGCTTGCCCTGCATGGTCCTTATGTGTTTCAGCATGAGGCTACTAAACACTTCAGCTGCAGCTGGAAGACCTCTCCCCCAACCCTTTCCATTAAAGATAAGATTTCCATGGTGAAAATCAGGGATTCTGGGGTCTTCCTGTGGCCAAGAGCCATAGAGACTGCTGTTCACTTCCTGACTTCCTGTAACAAAACTGTCCTAGATCCATAGATGTTTTCAGTAATTACATTGCTGATATTTTAGGTTCACCTAAGTAACAAAATCTACAGGCATATTTTGTATTATGCAAGGCACAGCATCAAAAAAACTGGCAAATCCACATAGTCTCCTCTAAAACAGCCTCAAGCCATTGTGCATATCTTAGTTCACCAGATAGGATTGAGCTTTGACATGTTTCATTTTGATTAGAACCTCTCCTGACTTGGAGCAGGTTTCTACTTTCAGCTACCGTAGTACAATTATTGCTGCAGGTTTAATCTCTGCCAAGTACTTCTTTTATGAGATTCACTAAGTAACTATTGCATTTTGCATTCATTTGCACATTTTAAAGTGTATTGTTATAGATATGTAACAGACTTAACCCCACCAACAACTGCAAACTTTCACAGAACTTGCAGCTGTGAACATCATCACTGCAAAAGTATTTAGAGGAGCAGAGTTGGGATGAGTATCGGCTATTTTCAAATGGTGTCTGTCAGATGTACATGTGCAATGTACATTTCTACATCTGAGCTATATTTCCCAGGTTCTCTTTAAATTCATAGAAGAAAAATAAGTATTTAAGGGACCAATTCATTTGATCTGTTGTAGTTGCCTCATCAAGGTTCAGGTCAGTCATTCCGTAAAAGAGCTGATTCCTTTCCATTGCCTCAGTGGCAAGGGCCAAGGGTGAATAGTTAAGATGCAGATCTCTGCCCTGTAAATGTCTACACTTGGAGAGATGAATCCTCTCTGAAGAGTCCAGCATCTCTTGTTAATCAAATTCACAGAAAAAAAACATTGTGAGATATGGGTACTTAGATGATGTATGTTCACTATTTACAAGGTGGTTTCAAAATATCATCTTTCTTAATTGCTTACATAATCATAGTAATGTTATGCTTTATTGTGATCTTTCTAAACATCACTGTAAATTATTGTGAAGCAATATCTGAGCTTCTCATAACTATAGCAATTAAGTCAAGCAGAATTCTAAATTATAGAGGTATATTTACAAAAAGATGACAAGAATATTCTGAAGCTTTGTCTACAGTACAGGTTATTCCTGGATGTCAGCTAATGCGGTGGCATAAATACTGTTTTACAACTATCATTTTAATAATCTTAGAGTTGCTTATCTAAGACTAAGTATTGTGTCAGTTGTTTGTTTATCATCATTGACTGTTACAGTAAATGGTATTTTAAATCTACTAATTCTGGAAAGTATTTAATCTCCCATGCTTCAAAAGATAAATAATGTCCAATAAGAGGCACCTGAGTTTCTGATCCTGGAAGCAGCTTCTCTGAGAATCTCTTACTTGATGTGTTGGGTTTTTTTGAACACCTACACCTGACACGAGAAGAAATGGCCTGGATTGGTGGAAGGACCTAAAGTAAGATGTTGAACTGGTTTGATTCATTGTGTCAGCTTGCATGTAAACCTTCAGCACATCATAGGCTCCTCAAATTAATCACAGCCTGCTGCTTAATTTGACCAAACTACCATCTGCAGCTGGAAGGGTCTTCCATCGGTATCTATCTCCAAGCAAGTGATAGTCCAGGAACACAAATACATTCCATAGAATCACAGAATGGCTTGGTCTAGAAGGGACCTGAAAGCCCACCCAGGCCCAAACCCTGCTGCAGGTGGCTGCCACACCCTGGGTCAGGCTGCCCAGGGCCCATCCAGCCTGGCCTCCAGGGATGGGGCACTTGCATCTTCTCTGGGTGGCCTGTGCCAGTGCCTCACCACCCTCTGGGTAAAAAACTTTCCTCCTAATATCCAACCTAAATCTCCCTGTTTTTAGTTTAAAAACATTCCCCCTTGTCCTGTCACTGTCAGACCGTGTAAAAAGTCAACCTCCCTCCTGTTTATAAGCTCCCTTTAAGTACTGGAAGGCCACTATGAGGTCTCCCAGAAGCCTTCTCTTCTCCAGACTAGTCTCTTTAAAATTTGGTTCCCTCTGACCTTTATTAACAATCTTTGCTACCTCTAAGCAGTAGATACTGGTCTGCTGAGCACAGGTAGCTTTTGGTGCACTTAGAAATAGAGGCCACCACAAATCTCTCTACAGAATGCCCGTCTGCAGTCAGCCGTCTTCAGGTGGATGGCCCCTCCATTCCTTCACTCTATGATGAAGAAGAACTGTGCAGCAGCTCCAAGTAGGCTGGCACAGGGCTTGGCCAAAGATGGAGGAGCCACTCAGAGCTGTCCAGGTGCCAGGAGCTGCCTCTGCGGGGCCAGGGCTCTGCCACACCGGAGTCCAGCCCTGGAGAGCAGGTGTGGGGAGCATGTGCGTGCTCCATCCTTCAACCTGTGCTTAGCTGCCCTGAAACACTTTTGTTACATTTTGCATTTCAAATAGTAAATTTCTTGCTGTAAGAACAAATGGGGCCATTTCATCAGCCTTCCCAGAAAACACATATACATTTTTCTTAAATTCTATGCAATCTTTTGTTCCAGTAAAGAAAAATATTAAAAAAAAACATATAATGTAGAGCAGAAGTATGTAAACATCTTCTGGGGTCACTAAAATGTTCTGGCTACAGAATCTGTAATTTTGTTAGGCAGCATCAAATGAGGCTGAAATTTTATTTTGGAATTTTTAAAAGAAAATCAATCCCCTTTTGCAAATTCCTATTCCACTTTATATGGCCCCTGCTCTTTAATAGTATTTTCTCCCCTGAGAATTTTTATTCCAATCCTGTTGCTCTCATTCTGATTGGGTGATGTGATTGAAAAGCTCGTCTGAGCATCCTAAGAGGAGTGTGGATGAATAGCACCAAGTGGGGCGGCCCAAATAAAATTCCTTCTGACTGCTCCCAATGCTGTCCCCGGAGATCCTCACTCTGGGTGGGGAGAGACCCACCACTGAGTCAGCATGAACCTCTCTCTGGGTCACCTTACAGACTGAAGGGGGTCACTGCTCAGTGGTAGGGGACATGTTATGAGGTACAGGAGAAAAGCATTTTGGGATTGTACAAGAAATTATAAGCGGAAAATGAGGAAAGTTTCCAGATGACTGGAGTTTACTGTTTTCTGTGCTTGGCAGGAACTGTCAAACAACCCTAAAATAGACATTATTATCAACGTCTATTATATCCAAGGCAACTTACTCCATTCCCCTTCCACCCACAGACACACACCTGCCATTAGTGACTATCACAAACTCTGCGAAGCATTCGTGTGGGCAGGACCTTAATTACGTCCTTCAGTTTCCCCTCCATCCCCTAAGAAAACCTGCTAATATAACCAGTTATAGCTGAGATGGGAGACTGCTGATTTGGAAGGAAAGAGCTTGTTAAGGTTCTTTTAAAAGATGGGGAGCACTGTGGGTGTAGATTTAAAATTAATGGCATCTGCTCCGAGGTATGCAGTGGCTGTGACGGCTGTGACAGATGTAGTGTGGCTGCGTATCACACCGTGCTGCAGTCACCCCACATCACGTGTCTGGGCTGCATGTCATCCTCAGCAAGCTCTGTGTGCGCAGAGAACAAGGGCTGATGGCAAGCCTGCCCCAGCAGTCGCTTCAGGCAGATAGCTCTGAGAGCCGCCCCTAAGGTAATAGATTTTTCTAGCAAAGTCTAGTTTACATTACAAGGAAGGAAAAAAAATATGTTTCTTTAATATTTAGCAGTTGCCTTGAACTTGTCTGAGCACAGCTACTTCAGTGATTTTCTGGACTGACAGAGTATATTTTCTCTGGAGCTCATTACAGAGCTGGGCTATGTCAGAAACAAAGAAGAGTCTTTGTGTAAAGACTTGAAAGAAAAAGGGCAGAGGGTTTGCAAGACAGCTCAAGGAACACATTCAGTGCAAGGGGGCCACTGAAGAAGAAGCTGTGGAGACAGTTGCAAGAGAAGTTAGCACATAAAAATATGTGTAGCGCTACACAGAGCGTGTGTATGTAATATTCATAAGACTGTCTTTTAGACGCACTCTTCCTCTAGATTTTGAAGCTGTCTGAAATCTGCAGACTTTCAAACCACTTAAATATAATAAAGCCTGCACTGATTATATCATGATTGCTGACATTTGGTGTCTGTCAGTCTGAAATAACTTTTCCTCCTTGCTATAATTTCCTCTAAAGAGCAAAGCAGACTCAGTGATTTTCCACAAAGCTCTCTCCAAACAACTCCTGCCTTAACGCCTTGCTGATTCCTTTCCGAGGTCAAACACTATTGCCCAAAAGCTCTTATTTTCTCCCCACTTTTACTGCATTGTTTGTCTAGTACTTCTGTGTCTGGTTCTCTTGACTGACAGAGTGCTACCTGCATATAAAAGAATATTATTTTAAAAAATCTTAAAAAGACCCTATTAATATTTTATTAGCATTTCTTTTATTCCTGAGACTGAATGACAGCTTACCCAAGATAGCTGATTTTAATTATTTTTTCAACCTATATTCCTCTTGTCACTGTCTCTTCCAGCATCAATCCAGTCAGATGTTTTTCTGTATTATTACCATAAGGCCTCAACAGCCTATAATTACTCTAAAGAATTTCTTATCTTTTATTTCTGAAGCTTAGATTTTCCCTTCTTTTCATTTTCTTTTTTTTTTTTTCTTTTTCTTTTTTATGTTTTGGTAAGATCTGTAATTAACCTTGCAGCTGTTGATAGTCTGCTTGAGTCTGTAACTATTACACTTTGTGCAGCTTCTTTCCATCCCCACCCCCCCTTTTCCTGCTCAACTCGTGAAGGACTGGTTACAGTAATGATATTCCCATCTTCAAAGCAATGAACAAAATATATACAACAAATTCCCTTTGGGATTGCTTTGCAGAATCCATTTTTAATGCTAAGATGATTAAAAGTCCTGCACTTAACAGCACACAGTGCACATTTCAAGAGAAATCCACCCTGCAGTTTTCCAGGATTTGCCAAGGATGGGTGATGCAGGGGAGATGGCTGCATGTCGGTGCCCATGTGGCAGCTTCTGCTCCCTTAGAAGGGAATCAGCAGGAGCCTTACACCAGGTTTTGTCAGGGAGATAGAGAATGGAAGGGGACTATGCCTGAGCTGAAAGAAATCAAATGTAAATAATTGCATAGATTAGATGGCTACACTGCTTTCCTGAAAATAAGCCTGTGCCTTCCACTTGAGAGATGGAATTACAGAAATAGGAACCATTTCAGAGCTATGATGAAAAAAAAATATATAATAAGACTACCCTCAAGGTACATTGCCTTGTCATTAGATATAAAAGGCTTCTTTCAGAATACAGTGTTAGTTTCCTGGAATCATGACTTGTGAGCAGAGCTAAATGCAAATGCAATGTTTCCATGATAATGGTCGCTATATTTTAAAAGGTACACCTACACTGGGCTGTCTCATTGTCATCTCTGTACTAGTGACATCTCTAACTGATTTCTCTTTGAAAAGAAAACTGCACCCAAACAGAACACAACAGAAATGTATTTAATGAAGATATTATTTCAGTATTTTAAGATCTGTTTAGCCTTTCCATATTCCCTATCCCATAGCCTTTCTCAGTCTACTGGGAAAAAGTCTGTCCTTCAGTGACAGAGCAACTAGGCAGAGATTGTTGTAGATTCAATATTCTCCTTGAAAGCTTCTACTGCAACCTACATCATGATGTGCGGATGACATCCATGTTATGAGTCACAGACCATTCAGGCCTTTCAAAACCTGAAGCGTGAACTCCTGAGAAGAGATTATAAATTTTGAAATGCTACATATCTTGATTTTAAGCTGTGACCCACAGCACAAGGACAGATCCAAAACTCCTCTGCTTGTTTAATTTCTCCTTGTGTAAAATGAAAAATAAATCTGTATCCAGTTCTGTGTCTGTGGATTGCTTCCTAACAGTTGATAAAAAAAGGCACTTCATATAGAGGACATTCATAAAAGCAATTGTCTTGGGACTTGTATAGTAATCTAATTCCCTCTAACATATCTGCTTCTAAGATTCCTTGGTGGGAAAATCAAAGCTGGGAGAAAACAGAGGAATGAGCAAGAGTCACTTTAACTACTTTTATCTGTTTAACTGTAGCCATAGCTAGTGGTCTGAGTTCCTCATATTGACAAAAAAAAAAAAAAAAAAATCCTTTAAAAGAGCAGTTCATCCCTACTAAAGATTAATGCTTAAAACAGATGAGTGAATTTGCCTGTCTTTCTCCGAGGATTACTGTTTGCATCTTGAATAAGAAGCACAGATTACACACTTAACTTTTTGTCAGGTAATTTTACGTGTGCTGCGCCTTTAATATGTAACTAAGCGAGAATCAGTGTTGAAATTTAGCTGTTCTGTCTCTACTCAGTAATATGTACTCATGTCACTGACATTTATATATTTCTGAAACAATAATACACATAAAGATCTCTCAGCAAACATCTGTGAGGTCCTTTGAAAAGTACCACGAACAGAAAAAGCAAAGTAAAAATTACCAAATGTTCCAAAAAATTATTTTCTAAAGTATTTTAAAAAGCAGACTGAGCAAAATCCAAGAGCTCCATTTCAAATAGAACAGCTCTTTGAGCAGTGTTTGCTGTCCTCAGCAGTTCATTTCAATACACGCAGTCCTTGGAACTATAAAAGGAAAGAGTAAGTACGAAAAATGTCATCATGTGTTACATCTGAACATGTGTCAGGCAGCAAATTCATTGGATGATGGTACTTTATGTATCTCAAAAAACAGGAGTCAGTTGAAAGTCTGACTGCATTGAGGTTCACAGTAACCCACAGTGGAGGAAAAAAATCTCCTCTTACAGAGTACAACTCTAAGTCTACGCTATACTTCATTGCAGGAAGCAGGTCTGCTAACAAACTTAGCTGCTCCCTTTCTCTCACTACTTTGGTTCTTCTTCATAAGCCTTGTCTAATGACAGGACACTGCTGCGGCAGTCAAAACATTTGAATTTTCTCCTTCAGTCCAGACCTGTATCGGATGTGAAACCACAATGCTCAGTTGTGTTTTCTGGTATCAGGCAGCACTTCAGAAGCCTGTGACAGTGGTATGCTGTGATAAGGCACCCTTGAAACTGAAGCGTTTTTCATGTCAATGAACAAAAATTAACTTCTTAAAGCAAAATGCAACAAAATGAGCTATTCAAAAAGGCAACTGGAATGCACTTCTATCTTGCCAAATTCCTCCCATTCTGTGCTGGTTATTAATCCAGGTGCCTCTGGATCACCTCTCCCTTCCTCCCTCAAATTACTATCTGTCTGAAAAAGCCCTTTTTTTTTTTTTTTTTTTTTNTTCCTTTTTTTTTTTTTTTTTTTTTTTTTTTTTTGTCCCCAGTTCTGCCAGGGTATTTTCTTTATATTAAAATACCTTTCCTGTCCAGGTCTGAACTGGTTTTGAGAACATCTGGCATCAGTGAAAAAAATGTCAAAGCAAATAGTTTTGGCATTGTCAAAAAACAGGTACAGGCAATGAAATTATCAGGTAGCAGGTTGAAAACAAACCAAAGGAAGTACTTTTTCACAGAGTATATAATTAAATTGAAGAATAATTGCTAGAGGATGTTTTGAAAGCCCAATTAATAAATGTTTTCATAAAGGAACCAGGCAAATTTATGGAGGAGAAGTTCATCAGTGGCTACTGAATGCAAGGGTCAG
>VXAV01011111.1:45860-76181 GCA_013399715.1 Alectura lathami | reverse complement strand
CGCGGGGCGGCGCTGCGCGGGGCGGGACCAAGGGCCCGCGCAGGCGTCCCCTGCCCCGCCCCAGGCGCTGACCGCTGCTCTGGCGGAGGACGTTGCCCACGGTTTTTTTTTTTCTTTTTTTTTTTTTTTTGTGCTTGGGGGAACTGGGTGCTGTGTGATGGCAGGGGCAGGCACAGGGGTCACGACGGCTGCCGCTGCTGGATGAGCTGTCTGGCTGCCGCCACACGCCGACCTGTCAGCCTGACCTCTGTGCCGGGGAAGATCATGGAACAGATCCTCCTGGAAGCTGTGCTAAGGCACGTAGTGGAAGACGGGGAGGTGATTTGTGACAGCCAGCATGGCTTCACCAAGGGCAAGTCCTGCCTGACCAACCTAGTGGCCTTCTATGATGGTGTAACGGCACCAGTGGATGAGGGAAGAGCCACTGATGTCATCTATCTGGACGTCAGTAAGGCCTGTGACCTGGTCCCCCGTAACATCCTTCTCTCCAAACTGGAGAGATATGGATCTGATGGGTGGGCCATGTGATGGGTTAAGGGTGGGTTGCAAGATCATACCCAGAGAGCAGTGGTCAATGGCTCTGTCTGGATGGAGGCTGGTGACCAGTGGTGTCCCTCAGGGGTCTGTACTGGGACCGATCCTCCTTAACATCTTCATCAACGACATCGACAGCGGGATGGAGTGCACCCTCAGCAAGTCTGCAGATGACACCAAACTGCGTGGTGCAGTTGACGCACCTGAGGGATGGGATGCCACCCAGAGGGACCTGGACAGGCTGGAGCCGTGGGCCCAGGAGAACCTCAGGAGGTTCAATAAAGACAAGTGTAAAGTCTTGCACCTGAGCCACGGCAACCGCCACTATCAATACAAGCTGGGGGATGGAAGGATTGAGCAGAGCCCTGCTGAGAGGCACTTGGGGGTACTGGTGGATGACAGCTGGCCATGAGCCAGCAGTGTGCCCTCGCAGCCCAGAAAGCCAACCGCATCCTGGGCTGCATCCAAAGCAGCATGGCCAGCAGGGCAAGGGAGGTGATCCTGCCCCTCTGCTCTGTGCTGGTGAGACCCCACCTGGAGTGCTGCGTCCAGATGGGGAGCCCTCAGTACAGGAGGGACATGGACCTGTTGGAGCATGTCCAGAGGAGGGCCACAAAAATGATCCGAGGGGTGGAACACCTCCCCTGTGAGGACAGGCTGAGAGAGCTGGGGCTGTTCAGTCTGGAGAAGAGAAGGCTCCGGGGAGACCGGATAGCGGCCTTTCAGTGTCTAAAGTGGGGCTACAAGAAAGAAGGGGACAGACTCTTTGGCAGGGTCTGGTGTGATAGGACTGGGGGAAAATGGTTTCAAATTGAGAGAGGGAAGATTTAGATTAGATGTAAGGAAAAAGTTCTTTACGATAAGGGTGATGAAGCACTGGCACAGGTCGCCCAGAGAGGTGGTGGAAGACTCCGTCCCTGGAGACATTCAAGATCAGGCTGGACAGGGCTCTGGGGAACCTGATCCAGCTGCAGGTGTCCCTGTTCATTGCAGGGCAGTTGGACTGGATGGCCTCTCATGGTCCCTTCCAACTTAAGCAGTTCTACGATTCTATGATTTACAAAACAAGTGATGCACATCGCAATTGCTCACCACCCACCAACCAATACCCAGACAGTCCCTGAGCAGCGGCTGCCCCCCTGGCCAACTCCACCCTGTTTTTAAGTTCACACGATGCCATATGGTACAGAACAGCCCTTTGGCTGGGTTAGGTCAGCTGCCCTGGTTCTGTCCCCTCCTAGCTCCTTGTGCCCTCTCGGTGGCAGGACAGTATGAGAAGCTGAGAAACTGAAAGGGAGAAACATGGTGGGTGCTCATGATGCTTATCAAACCTGGACGTTTGGGCTGCTCGAGGCCTAAAGCAGCAGCTGTGGGCCCCTGTGATGTGCTGTGGTGCAGCCAGACAGCTCTTCCAGCAGTGACACCTGTCATGAGCCCTGTGGCTGTCCCTGCTCAGATCCACAGGCACCAAAAATGTGGGCAATGTGCTTCACCAGAGTAGCAGCCAGCATCTGGGAGAGGGAAGGGGAAGTACCCAGGGCAAGGGCACCCACCCCACAGGTGCTGGGTGGAGTTGACTGCTGCATGTACCACTGCCCCCAGCCCAGTTTCCCATTGATTTGCTTGAATCTTTGTGATCTTCTGTACATTCACCTCCCCTAAGATATAATTTTCTGTTTCTGAAGATGAGTGTTCTCTTTTCTCACCTGCAAACACTAGCATTGCCATTAATATATTTGCTAGAGACAATAAAGTTAATCTGAGCATTAAGTTTGCCCTGTCCCCTCATTTTAGAATCCAATTTGTTATTTGCTTTCTGTTTTTCCTTCAAAGAGGCTCATGCCAATGCAGATTGATGTGGTGTTGCTTTAAAAAGGTAGAGCAAAATTAGCATTACTGATCGCACCTGTATTGAATAGAGTGCCTGAGGGAGCAAGCCTGGGCTCAAAACTGATAAAAGGCTGCTGCCGCCTGGGCATTCACTTGCCTTGGAATAGGGCTGTTAAGCTTCCTGGTTCAGGAGAGTGGTTGTAAAGCTGAAAATGGAGCCTCTGTGCTGTGAGCAGAGGGCTGCAAAGGTCTCTCTAGCTGAGATTCTGAGGCACTTTGAGCATCCTGTAAGTGAGGAGCAAGCCTGGGCTATTTGCTTTCTGTGCTGCTGCAGAATGGAACAGTCAGCCCAGGGGCCATACCCATCGCTCCATTCCGTGTCCATTAAAGGTCCTGGGAGCATCTTTATCCATGCTGATGGCACGGTTTCCTTCCAGGTGTACCAGAAGTTTGGTAAGAACACAAGTAGATGTGGTTGCCAGGGGTTCTTACTGTAACTGGTTGAAGTTTAGGGATGAAGTGGTGAAAAACTTTTCTGCTTTTTTATGCTTTACTTTAAAGGAGCATAGATAAGTGGCAATGTAGATGTATTGCCTGCTAATTTTTCTACTAATGCTTTAGTGAGTCATTTAGTTCTAGGGAACAGCTGGAATAAAAATTTATCGCCACTTCTGTTATTTAAAACAAATAACCCAAGGCTTTGTTTTATGTCCTGCTCAGTTCATCTTCTGATCTATGGTTCCCCTGTTGTATTTACTCTCAAGGCAAATCTATGACTATCAGTTTCCCTTTTTTATTGCTGTGTGTAGTTAACAAATAGCAATGAGCTTTGTCTTCTTTTGCACTGCTGCAGAGTTCATTGCAAGGGCAGCTCTGTAGGGATGAGAGTGGGTTAATAAAGAGCGAAGACAAAGATCCACTGCCTTCCTTGTTGTTAGATACTAACCAGCAAACAAAAGAAACCAACCAGCAGCAGTTAGTTTAGGGCTTATGCTCCCAATAAATGAAGAGTATCTTGTGTTGCTCTGCAGGAGCCCCCAAATGCAGCTGTAATCAATGCCTGTGCAGTTATCTGCCCACCTTCCCTCCTCTCTTTTCCCTTTCAGATGCTGGCGGTGTTCAGACATCAGAGGACAAGGTAAGAGTGTGTCTTCACCTTTGTACGTGTGCAGATATAATCCTGCTGTGTAGGAAAGCCAGTGTGGGAGATGCAGGTGTCCAGCTGTCTGAAACGGTCAAGGTGTTTAGATTTGCTGGGTGTTGTAGGTGAGACTGTTCCCTGCAATCCAAGAAATGAAACAAAATGGCAGGAGTGAACCCCTAGACAATGGGACTGGGCAAAAATGTGCACAGATGCTGCTGCTGTGGAATAGCCTGTAGAATTTTTGTCTTGGTAGTGTCACTTAGAGGTGCTGTACAAGGCTATTTAAAAGCTTAAATAACTCACTGGGGAGTGTCCCAGGCTACCTGATGAGCATCCAATTGTGTTCTGAGCTCTTATCATCCTGAGTGATGTGCTCAGCCCTGAGGGGCAGCAGTGGGAAGTGAGAGTTAGGACGTTCATGGTGCTTTGTGCTGCACTGCTTCCTTGCCCTCTGTCTGCAGCTGCTGGAGAACTTGGGAGTGGTGATCTATGAAGCTCTGGACTGGGGAATCAACAGCGACATGGAGCGAGAACTGAGTGATCCACTGGAGAAACTGCTCCGCCTCATGTTGCAACTGGATGATGAGGGAACGATGCCAGCAGTCACCCTGCAGGATGTTATCAAGGTTTCCTTCTCTTTGCTTTGGAAGAGCTGGTGGCTAACAATGCTGTTAACTGAGATGACAGACCACTTCTGGGGAGAAGCTGGGGAGCTTGTTGGAGGACATAAAGGGAACATGTGGCTTTCCCATCAGAGGGGGAAGGCAAAAACCTGTAAGGTGCACCCAGGTGCCTATGGAAAAAGAACTAAGAAGACTGCATCTGTAATAGAACAGACAAAAAGAGACAAAGGGGCTGTGAGGAAGATGATTTTTAAGAACAGATTGAGAAAATTGGGTTTTGCTTTCTTCCAGCCTTCCATGTGTTTTCATTTCAAGGATATCTCTTTTTAAAAAGCTCTGCTTCTTTCAGGCCTGTGAGGAGCGCTTGTCTATGCCTTCTGAGGCTACCAGCCATTACAAAATGACCTGTAGGAATCTTTTTACTGAATTTATGGAACTTCAGAAGCTTGTGTCCATCATCCAGACCTCCAAAGAGGTATATTTGGAACGACCCTTGAACTACTATCCCTCCTACCTCCATACATTGACCCAGTTATAAAATAATCTTCCTATTGCACTAGAAATGGTGTACATAGCTGGTGGTCTGTTTTCATTAAGTGAAATGTTTCTGTCTCTGCACCATGGTAGTAATTCATTGTAACTTTCAAATGTCTGGGTGTTTGGGGCTTCTAGCTTTTCAAATCAACATTAATAATTTATACTGGGTAGAAGGGAAAGCACTGGACAGCACAGTGTAATGACCTCATGTGCTCACTTCTTAGAGTCTGAGAAAAATGGATGCGGAAGACCTGCTGGAAACCCCCAAGCAGAAGAAGGAAAATGACTGGGTGAGGGATTTAATTCCTTCATTAGGGGAGGCTAGGCCTTTTTGTTTGCTCCCTGAGGCTTTCCAATGAGTCTTTTTTTTTTAAAAAAAAAAAAAAGGGGTCTTGAACACCAACCATCTTTTCTTAGGTTGTTCAGGATCTTAGGTAGCTAAAGATTTGTCTGCAAAACAAGCTGGGTAGTGAACTTGAAGTTAAAATATTTTGTGTATTTACCTCGTGTGGACACTTTTTCCTCACAAAAAGCCTCTTTGTGGTTTAACTTAAACCACCTCTAAAAGTGAAACTGGAGTGACTCTTTGGCATAAGTGTCCACGAGTAGTTACTCATGCTTCTTCTTCCTGAAAATGAACCCCAAACTCCACCTCTTGGCAGGCACTGATACCTGCCAAAAGCAGTCTGCTCCCTTCTGTAGCTGGATTATCAGCTCCCAGAGAACTGTTGGTGGTGGGAGTAAGGTGACTTGTATCATGTGGGGTCTGTGCTGGTTCAGAGTCAGAGGGGAATGAAGGTGGCTGGTAGCTCTGTCCATCCCGTGGCTGTGCAGCTCCAGCAGCTCAACAAAGGCATGAACTGGGAGAAGGGAAATGCAGCTCCTACCTTCTGCTCACTGCCTTTCTTGTCCTTCTGTAGGTCTTGAACTACTGCTTTGGGACTGAGAAAGCAACTAATTCTGTTCTTTTCAAGGCCCTACACAGTCAGGGCTCAATTAGAAACAAATAGCTCTTCTGGCTGGAGCTCTGCCCAGTGTAAACAAATGCTCTGTAGTCTGGAATCTGTGGAGACAAACGGCAAGCCCCAAGAGACTTGTGGACTCGCTCCCTTTGTCTAAATAGCACTCGCTTTGAAGCGTGCTCAAACTATTCGTATGAAAATGTTTGAAATGTGTGTTTGGGCATATTCTCAATTTTGTGATCTATTAAAATAAGCTGGCAAGCTATCTTAAACCACAAACTCATCAACTGCTGTAGCGCTTTTCCGCAGGGAATACATGAATAAATACATGGGCTTTGACGTGTGGCCTGAAGGCCAGTGCGTTTGGCCTCTGCTCCTTCAGGAGACATGAATTCTGAAAGCAGGATGCCTGTTGCAAAGCCCCTGCCTCTAGCTTCGAAGTCCTTAAGTAGCAGTAGACTGTATTGCTCTGACAAACTCTCAAGTTTAAAATAATTAGGGTGTTAACTTCACTGGGATCCCACAGATTGGAGCTGATGCCTTAAGCAGTGCTAAGCAGCTAGTGTTGTCTGTGGACCCCACTTTTCCATCCTGGCTGCTATGAAACAGGCTTTCTGAAACACAGACTGCAACCTGATATCGCTCAGGATTCTTTCATCTCAGCAGAGCTAATCCATTTGGGTCACAAGGCAATTTTCCCCTTGAAATCTAAGCACCAAGATCTTTTGGGAATAGCTATCTTACCACTCAATCTGTTGAACAGAATGAGAAGTGTTTAGCGTTGAACTGGAGACATACTGAGCGGTTCACCCAACTTCAGTAGAAGTTTGAGAGATTTTTTTGGTATATTCTCCTACACAGTAAATATGACAGTCCAGGAGATGTCTAGCATGTGGCTACTGTTTGGCTGTTGTAAGTTTCTGGAGTTGAGACATGACTGTCCCGAAGTCTGGCTTAAACAACCCGACTAAACATCCTCCTCCTTGAAGGCAGCTCAGCCAGAGTTTGCACAGGATTCTTCTGATATTATACCAAGGTATCTGAGGACATGAGTTGTGAGAAGTTGCTTCATCCTGTAAGTGGAAGAGGGAGAGGAATTTAAGTCAGAAGTTCTGTTCTGAGGCAGTTTAAAAAATGTTTTGCTTCCCTTTCACTGTTTATAGTACAATCACTTATTCATACTGAATTTGCCCTTGGGATCCAGATAAGTTGTTGACTTAGCACTTCCATTGTAATGTTGTCTAAACAGGCTATTGAGAGGATTTTTTTTTTCCTGTCTTTAACTTTTGTTGCTATATCTTGCATGTCTGAGCATCCTGTGGAAGCAGGTATTAATACAGGAAGATGTCAGAGTTATCAGTTTGTCTCCAGGCTGAAACCACTAACATAAACTGCTGTTAGATATCTCTTCGCCTTTGTCTTCTTCTGGTTTGTGGGCCCATCAGCCCTTGGCTTCCAAAAGTTCAGAAGGTTTTAATGGTAATTTTGGGATTTCATTCCCAGTATTTTCTAGGATGCAATAAAAAGAGAGGAGGAAAACAAAACCCCTCTGGCACCTGGAGTGCTTGCAGGAAGTACTTATTCAAGAAAACGGGTCTAGCTGCATGGTAACAAAAGCTGTGTTTTGCTGGAGTACATTCATAAAGTGAATGACAAAATTCAGGAGTAAACCTGGAGAGCCAGCTCACTTCTTGTGAGATGACTTCTGCAGAAAGATGCAATTCTACATCCTGATACTGTGCCTTGATCTTCAAGTGGGTTGAAGGGGAAGTGTTAAGAACATACTTCTGTGTTTCTGTATGACTTCAGCTGCTAAGAGTGCCCTGTTACGGGGGGGAGGGACCGCTGCTCCATGTGTTCTAGCCAGCTGTTGACTTGGCCCTCACTGGATTCTCCTAGGCATCCCTGTGGCCCAGCATCATCTGTGAACTGCAGAAAGGTGTGAGGCTGCGGAAGGCCTCTGAGCGACCACTGCGTCCTGCCCCTCTGAAAGAACATACCCGCTCCCCCTGTGAATTACTTCTGGATGACATTCGGCACAAGAGGTACAGCCTTCGGAGGGTGAGTGACTACAGGCTGTGGACAATTTTGAAACCACCTGCTGTAACTACCTGGCTTCTAAACAATATTTGTTGAGACTGAAAGGCAGTCTTCGGGTCCGTCTTGAAAGTACATCCAGCCTAGAAGTGTCTGGAGCTCCCTCTCAGCTACAGCTCAGTATTTGATCACCAAGTTTATCTACGCAAACGCTTCATTTCCAGCACCTTTTTAATTCTGGGGTAGCCAAACATTTATGAAACTGGATGGTAAACTTGTTTTCCCTCCAGGGATCACTCAGTTCCTTCTCTGGTGCAATTAAGCTGCCTTGCCCACAGCAGCTCCATGGAACAGACCCTTGCTTTCTACCTCGCACGCTTGTCTTCACAGGCTCCTTGAGCTGTGCTTGGCATCTCTTGCTAGTTTTCTTGCCTTCTCAGCTGCTGTGGGATGTGTGAAAGTGTAAAATCACTTTTGAGTGAGTGCTCTGCTCAGCCTCAAGCAGAAGCCTGTGAGCAATGTATATGGGCTACTGCAGGAGCTTAGGCAGGGTTTAAAAAAAAAATCTGAACTGTTTCCAGTGGCAGCTGCGGTGCTGACTCAGGTGGTAGGGGCTTCCAGCAATGTTGATGTTGGTGGAGATGCACAGATACAGAAATGACTGAGTGCTTCTGAAGGTTTGACATGCTGTTCACTTGCTGCAGCTTGAGCTGGGAATGAGGAGCAGATCTAAAACACTGGCATAAGGCTTTGTGGCATTGGTGTGTTTTGCGAACAGACATCTTGGCAGAAGATGAGACACAACTCATAATAAAGAGCAATATTTTAAAAAGTGAAAAGCTTGCTTACAATGCTAAACAACAACACTTTCCTCCTTGTTGTTGCTCCTAGGGAGCAGGGGATTAAAAACTTCAGCTAAACTATGCACCCCTCTAAAACCCTAGCTCTCACTCTTGACTGTGGCTCCAGCTTTCAGATAAGGCTCTGACATTTATCTAGAGACTGATAACAAATTCATTAAGTACATGAATAGTATTGGAAAGGAGAAAATACATCACAGCTATCTGTGTTCTTAGCAATGCGTGACAGTATCAATGCACTGTGTAGTACAGAAATGTAACTCAAGGTGGCAGGATGAACTGGCTCTTGATTTTTTTTTTTTTTTGGTTGACAAGAAGCACAAGCTTCAACTTGAAGAGTAGTTGTCAGAAATACTAGAAGAAAGCATGAAGTACTTACTACTTAAGCCTTTGTTTGTGAAGGCTCTTAAACAAGGATTTCCCCATCTGTAAAACTACTTTAGAACTTCTGTAGCAAACAGTGGTCTAATTTGCAATTGAATTAAAGCACAGCTCATGTGGGAAGCGGTTGTGTTCTATCTGCAATCCCAGGTGTTCTGCAGTTGTACACATAGGGAAAGCAAATGGCATAACCTGAAAGAATAAGTGAACAAGGCAGCTAAAAACACACATGTACAGCTTGATTTTTTTTTAAACTGTATTTTCAGTGCTCCCCTCTGCAGCAAGCACAGGGTTTGATGAGGGGAGACATCTGCGTCACAAGAATACCTGCCTTGCAATTGTCTTGCTTTTGCTCCTAGTTCATGTAGGACTGTAAAGCAGTCTCTGGGTCTCTAGCTTCTGCACACAGCTGCCTGCTGCTGCGGTTCTGGTTACGGTTGTGTTAACCCATGTGGTAAATCTCCTCCCTGGAGATGAGTTCTCACTGATGAATGTGATGCAACCATGATGCTGGTCAGGATCAGTCCTGACATTAAAATCTGAGTAAACATTTTTCAGTGGCTTCTTAGAGCTTTTTGAGCTGTTAGGAGTACAATGCTGTCTGCTTCCTGTGCATGGGAACAACCGGCTGTGCAGTGCTTCTGACTGCCTCTTGCCACAGGCAAAGCTGCATCTACCAAAAACCCCTGTAAGCAAATTTCATTATTCTACATTTTTCTACTTAGTTTATTTATGCCTTCTCCACATTCCCCATTCTCAAATCCTGATTTATTCATTGTGCCACCAAATGGGAAGTTGTACAAACAGCAGAGGAAGAGCCTTATTGCTTATGCTTCATTTCTGCTCTTTCAGGTGATCATCGAGCAAAAATGCAGAACCCCCAGTGATGCTGTAGCTGCTCCCAAGCCTCGTCTAAGACCGGTAGGTGATCTGGTGCTGTACCTAATGACAGCAAAACAAGACGACTTCAGAACTGACAGGAAGTTTTTTAGGAATATGGAGTTAATGTCTTACCTATCGGTTCGCATTTAGGAGAGGGCTGTATTAACTGTACTTAAATGTTGGGCAGACCCTCTGCCAGCACATGGGGTTAGGAAAATGGGAGGTCACAAATCTTCAAAGGAAAAAGGTGATCAGTTTCCTTACTTCCATTCCTGCTTCTTCCATCTGGAATATTCTGTGCTTCTGAAAGTACTCCTGTACTACTTGGCCAGGCCTTGTTTCAAACCTGAAAGTTGCTGAAGTATTCTCCTCACTCTGTCTGCTGGCTCTTTGTGGTGCTGCACAGGTGCTGGAGAGGAAGCTGAAGGAGCGTGTGCCATGGGAGCCCAGCTTGCACGAACAGCTCATGGCAGAGATAAAAGAACCACAGAAACTTCAGCCATCATCAGCAGGGGAAAGTGGGAGCAGGCCCAAAGGTATCTGCTGCAAAACAACCTATCCAGCATGCAAGTGAAGTTGGCTTTGACTAAAAGTAACAGACAGCCCTTGAAATCCCACCTTTTCTTTTCCGTATATATTTAATGCAAGAGAGGGAGGAATGCAGTTTTTTTTGTAAAGGTGATAGGGCTTAAGAGTAATTCTTTCTGGAAAATCTTCTTGTGGCTTACTGTTATTAAGGGGTGGGTGAAAACTCTCAGAGGGCAGGATTTCAACCATCACCTAAATCTAAAAGACTATCTAAATAACAGGACAAATACCAAATTCTGATATGTGGCTGTAAAATTTGTCATTTTCTTGCCGCAACATATATTACTGTGTGCATATGTATTTTTCTTTTCTTCTTCTCTCTTCAGAAATGCCTATGATGCCAAACAGGGCCTTGAAACCTCTAAGTGATAGTTCAGCATTCCAAGATGCCAGTACAATGTTTGAAGCTGTCAATGCTATACCACAGCAGCTGGGACCTGGGGTTCAGGTAAGGCTCTAAATGAAAGGGCTGGAGAGGTATAAGTAGCCTAGCGTAGGCATTGGATCTGTACGCACGTGTCCTCAAAGATCAGGTTCAAATCTTGATGCGAGCAATCTTGTCCCTCAAAAGTGAAAAAACATGATGCTGTTGGGTTCGCTGACATCCTTGCCTCTGCAGAAGCTCATGTGATATTTAAATGCTCTTCGGGGGGACATGGCTGCACCCTATATAGCTAAGGTCTGCTCTGGTCTCTAAAACTACATCTTCCAGAAGTTTTGAGGTATGTGGGAGTTGGGCCAATATGGGCCAAAACTACTCCCGCTTTTACCTTGCAGTGAGACAGCAGATGGATTTGCATTGTGCATGTTTTATATTAAGGAAGCAACTTCACTGGTGCATTTCTACTCTTCTGCCTGCGGAGCAACTAAGGGAGCACCTTAGTGCTCCAGTAACCTGGGTTATGCAGACTCTAACTCCATGGACTGATCATGGAATCTTGGCGGTGTGGTTCTGGGATTCAGCCTGAGCATAGTCAGAAATACTGTGGAACAGAACGTAAGCCCTAATGGATCATGTCTAGCACAGATGCTCTGGCAAATGATCAGGAATCTGTTTTCTGTAAACATTTGTCTGAAATGCAATTGCTTAACTGAGGAAAACGGATATGAATTAATAAATGCAGAAAATTTTAGCTATATTTGCACAAGTATTTGCTACTTGTAGGAATGTTCAGTGTTTGAGAACCATGTGGTTGGTGTTTTCTTGAAAACTAGAAGGACCTTTTTTATGGAGACTGCAATATGGTCAAATTTTGTCTCTGCTTTTATAGAGAAGCTAGAAACAATGCTGTCTAGATACAGCACTAGATTTGATCTTGGTTAGCGGGGCATAGTTTCTTGAACTGTTCTGCAGTGTTGCTACATGTAAGCCAGAGCCAAGAAAAATGGTAAAGTACTCTGAAAGCCTTAAAGGAAGAATCTAGTGAAGTTAGCTCCTGATCAGTTGAAACTTCGGGACTGAAATCTGTGTTGAGCTTGAGTGAGGGATATAACAAAAGAATCTGAAATGTCACCAGCTTGACAGGAGCTTCGTTCCTGGGGTAAATCAATTTGCAATTGCCTTGTGGAACATCTCAGATACTTGGTGTTCCAAATTGTTTTGTCTCCCTTCTGCCTCTGGCTAAGCCTTGGACCATTTCTGGTCAATTCTGGGTCCTCGGTTTTGTTTAGCAGCAGTGCTTCTGAGCAGGTGGACTTGGTCTCTCTTATACAGCTTAAAAATACTTTGTCCTCTGGTCTACAGGAAACTGCTCCCAAGCTGTCTTCCAGCACCCAGCTTGCCTCAGCCAGGTCATCAGTAGTGTCCTGCACAGGTCAGTGTCCTTCTTGCTGCATCTGAACCAGGTGGTGACAAATCAGTGTCAGTGGCCTGCTGGGTTGCCAGACCCATAGCTTGGGGCTCACTGAACTGAACCTCTCAGCTAAAGACACTTGACAGGAGAAGCTCCAACAGTGAATAACAAGTCTAGGGAGGTGTCCTTAGAAAACCATTCCTCTGCAGCTGGCTGAAATTTGTATGCCCCTTGCAGCTTCAAAACAATGATAGCATGTCCCCAAAGGCAGAACTGGGATTCACACTAAAAGCTAAACAAACCTTTTGATGTTCAAGTAGGAAATCCACCACTTGATTTTTAAGCTAAATGGTGCAAATGAAGACTCATCACTTCCTGCTGACAAGCATAATTACTGTAACCTCTGCTTTTAGTGATCAGAGCTGATGGGATTTGAGGGGGAGAGATGTAGGCCTTGCTACCTTCAGAAGGCTTGACTGTTGACTCATCCTCTTGACCGTTCAGCTTTTGGGGAGAATATTTAGAAATCTGCCAGTCTTTTTCTTTCCTGCAGTCTAAAACTCTCCCTTCCTACCCAGGTCCCACTGCAGATCGCACAAGTTCTCCCACAAGTGAACCCGTGCTAGGAGACCTTAAATCTGATAGTTTCCTGAACGCTGGCCAACAGCAGCTGCCTCCTTACAGAGGAAGATCCAAATCTTTAGAGAGTGGCCTTCAAAGCAAAGTACCTGTAAGTCTGGCATATCAGCTGGCAAACTGTTCTGATGCATCTGGTGATGACTCCAGTGTGCATACTAAACCTTGTGTGCATGCACTGAGCAAGCTACATAGGCTTTATTTAAGCCATATTTTATACTCGTCTTCAATTGTAATGTTTTATCCTGTCACTAAGGAGGCAATAACAAGATTGTATGCTGTAGTGTCCTTCTGGAGATTTCTTATAGTCCAGTTTGAATGATGCAACTACATTTCTTGAAAGCATCTGTCAAGCCTTCCTCAAGCAGTTTGGTTGGCAATACAACTGTCCTGCATCTTTCTTTCTTTCTCTCTAGACTTCAATACATTCACAAATATCCTTTAAGCTGCAGTAAGGGGAGCCAAGTGGCTGACATGTAGACAGCACAGCATCAGTAACTTATAAATTTATGCAATATTGAAGTGACCAGGCCCTGAATGTGGCAATGCTGGGTTTGTGCACTTCTGTGCCATCTTCCAAATTGTGGCCTAGCCCTGTTCTGCACCGATAGAATGTGCTGTGCCCTTTGCCTCCTTTCCTTCTGCACTGCTCCTTCACCCACCTCTGGATAAATCTCTAAACTTACCGTAACTCTGTGACCTCTTTGTTCAGCAGCACAGTAGGGGATGGAGGTGGGTTGGGCTCCCCACCTAGGTAAAAAATCATTTTCCTTCCTTGTCAGGCCGTGGCTGCTTTTTGTTTGGGGCCAGTGGGTCCTTTGGGAAAGACAAGGCAATAGTGTTGTGCTTTAGAAAGGGAACTTGTACCTTAGGTGCGGAGGGGCAAGTGTGCCACCTGTGCTTTGGTCTGTATCCAAGGGTGGAAGTCTCCAGGGGCTGGCTCTGGAGGTGGGATTAACTGCTAGGGGGACCCAAGGACCTGCTTCCCTCATGCAGCTTCAGGAAAGTGCTTGAATTTTTGTCTAAAAGCTTTGAAAACCACAGTAGTACTCCCTGTAGTATTCCCTACTAGTCAGTAGATACAGCCCATTGCAAGCAGAACTGGGTTCTGGGGACAAAATACTACTGAGCCTCTTGGGACCCAGTTTTGAAGATGACTTCCCCTGATGTGTGTGCCTTCAGCTTTCTTTGATACTGAACTTTTTGTCTTGGATAGGACTGTTTCTTTCCTACCACACAGCCATCACCAACCATTGCTGAACTGATTGGAACCAGATATGCAATGATAGCACTGAAGGGGGAAGGCTTTTGCCAAGGAGGTAGAGATGGTGTCTTTCCGAGAGCAAAGGTATGTTTCCTCTTCTTGTTGTGCTGTCCTTGCCTTTGCAAGAGCTGGCTGGCTTCATGTCCCTCAGTGTTGAACTGCTGAGGTGCTCTCTGCTTCAATTCATCCTGTTCATGCAGCTGGTCTGAGTCTGGCCCTAGGCTGTATGAGATCTTTTAATACTTGTGCTCTGGTGGCTTTTAATCAAGCTGTGTAAGTTACCTAGGAAGCAGTCCAGCCTTTGCTCAACACTTGTCCTTTATTTCCATGCTACCACAGCTGCTTGCCATTCCTGTTGGCCAGCTCAGAAATCACTAAGATATAGATTGGAATTTGGTGCACAGCAAAACAAAGGCTCTTAACTCAGACTCCCAAACCTGAGCTGTGCTGGCTTAAACCATCCTGCTGAGTGATGGATGGATGCAAAGGCAGGGGAGATGAGGGAGGGAGGGGCTGACCTGCAGCACAGGGCTGTTGTCTGTCCGCTCTGCTTGCTGATCCACAGTCTGCTCTAGGAGGCCTGTTCCAACCAGCCTCTCTAGAGCAGATGTCTTCAGTGCAATCCTTTTGCAGCACAAATGTGAGGAAGTTCATGCTGCCTGGCTTTGGGGTCAGCTTCTTCAGCTACTTCAGTAGCAGTATAGACAGAACCAAAGAGTTCAGCTAGCACAGCTATGATAATTTCACTCTCCTGTGCTCCTAAATCCCTGTTTTCTTCTCACCTTACTCACCAACGCTGCTTTGCCTTCTCTCTGTCTGTTCTAAAATGGCTCTCTTACTCCCTTTGTGTTCTCACTGCAGAAGATTTTTTTTTTTTTAGCTTTCTCAAGATCTGCTTCTCAAGATAATATCACTTCTGACTGCCAGCTGTGTATGAATGTTCTTTTTATAAAGTTCAAGAGACTCATCAGCTTCCTTATGACTCATTTATTGCTTCAGGATTGGATTCAAAGTTGCCCTTACTTAATCTCTTCGGGATTGTTGCAGTCTACCTCAAAGAATGTCTCTCTTCTTCCCTCTCTCCTAACTAGCTACTGCTAGTTACTCTTGCACAATACAGCTATTGTTTGTTCAAGAGCCGTTTTTTAAACTCCTGTTGTCTGGCAGCTGCCCCAAACCTCCGCATTATGAAAACGCATGGACTTACAAATAAGACCTTTTTTGCCTTTTTAATTCATGTCTCTCTGCTATCCTTCAAAGGATCTCTGTTGTTGTACATGGAGCTAAAGCCTTCTTTAGGAGGTCAGTTTATATTCTTGCTCATTGGCAGGCGGTAGATACTGTTGGTAGAAAGGTATTTCCCATTGGCATTCACAAGCAACTTTCCATCCCACAGATCTGTTTCAGCTGCCATAAGCAGATGTTTCTTAAGTGGCCTTACAGCTGTTACCTCTGCAGCAGGTGAGTGGTACAAAAGGACTGAATGAGGAGGGAGAGAAGAGTGGAAGAACAGTACTGAAAATACCCAGAATTCAACTGCTGTAGTGGGTAGGAGTGGGTTCCTCAGCCCTTACTACACAGGCCAGGCTGAAGCCTCTACAGCTGCAGAGGACATGGAGAACTTGCCTCTGAAATGGTGTCTCAATAGTGTTAGTAGAAAGCTAGCAATAACCAAGTTTACTGTGCAAGCATTAGACTCGATTCTTCCCAGCAATTATTGCCTTCATTTTGCTCTGTGGGCTGGATTTTACTGCGGTCAAGGGCCTGAGCAGGTTCTGGGAGAGGGTTTTCAGCAGGTCTTCTGTTCAGGACTGGAGAAGTAGACTCCAGACCTTGTGACTGGGAGGGGAGCTGGAGCCAGTATTATCCACTCATTTGTCAGCAAAATAGGAATTTTCAGGCTCATCTATTTGAAGCAGCAGTGAAGCATGGAATTGATTACAAGCAACAAGTAAACAACCAGTGGGAGTTCAGTAACTGGTGTTAGTGCTGGGTGAAAGCTAATGAGCACTTGCAAATAAAGCCTTCAAGCTACAAATGCTGATGTGCTTCAGATGACCTAAAGTACCATAAATAAGGAGGGCTGACAAACTGAACAAGAAGTTTTGTTCACTTTGCCATCAAGTGATTTTGCCACAACCACAAATTAAGACTTTGGGAAGTCACCCTTAGCTACAGCATTGGTATCTACTGAGCTTTACTCAAATGATAATTCTCTGAATTTCTTTCTCTTAGGGTTGTCTGCTGTGACTGCTGCTTCAAGGCAAGTCTAGTACAACAGCATATGGTTTTTGTTGTGCTTTCTCTGCACCTCACCTAGTCACAGGAAGCTTTCCTTCATCCCACTGATACCTCAAATCTACCCTCTAGCTTCTTTCTAAGAAAAGAGACAGTAATACAAGGTGCAAAAGCAGCCAGGAAAGACAGGCATCTCAGCTGAAACAACTCTGGCTCTTCTTTGATCCTGTGTAAAGTGGCTGTGATTACTCTGTGCTCTATTTATACAAGGGTCAGGGAGTTCACTGCATTAATGCTTATCTTCTAAGTGCAGTAATAAATCAACTACATGACATGCAAATTTTACTGCTGAGGAGGAGGGTTTCCCTGAACTCAGGTGGCTTGTGTTGTGATTCTAGATGTCCATGCCCTTCAGAATGTGTGTACATCTCCCACTTCACTTCCTAAAACTTCTGAGACTCTCCAGAGAGGAAGACCCAGCTACTCAAAAGCAGAAGAGCTCGGAGTTGCTGCATGAAATAGAGCACTGGGAGTGCCATAGGTAAGCTGGGACAGACGCATGATGTTTTTACCTTGAAAGGTGTTACCAGTTACTTGTATACATGAGTCAACAAACATGCTGACAACTGCGGTGTCTAGTCCTGTTCTGGCCAGCTGAGTGTTGTGCTGAATGATTGGTCCAGCCACTAGTCTAACTGATATGCAGTTCCCAAGGTATTGTGCTCAGATGCTGAAGATTCCTAGTGATAGATTCATTCCTATGGGAATTTCCAGAATCCACAACACCTGGGGGTGTTTCACTACAGCCCAGGAGCACCTTCTTTATACCAAGAACTAAAAATTTGTGCATGGTCTCATGTTTGACTGACTGAAGAGTAATGGAACCAGTGGTTTCCTTAGTCCTGCTACACAGACGCACACACTTTTCTCTTTGTCCCTGGAAAGGGAATTATTGCAAATTGAGCTTTTGACAGGTCTGAGTGGGAAATACACTCACAAGGTCTGTAAGTGCAGTATCTAGGGCTGGAAGCATTCTGTTCTCTTATTTCCAAATCTATACCTATATATATTGTGCTGGGTGAACAGGTATCTCTTCTCTGAAACTGTTCTTTAACATAGCCAAAATAGTCACAGCAGTTTCTGGTTCAAATGCTTGTACTTCAGTGGCCAAAAATAATGCCAATGTTCATGGCTGATGTTAGCACTGACAGTGCCTTGGTCTGGCTCTTAAAGCAGATGCTGCAGGAGTGACTGAGTGACTGTGTTACTGCCATACTTTCAGATGTCAAAGTCGTCGAAGAAACATCCTACAGCATATGCTGTAAGGATTTGGTTGTGACCTTGGATCAGTCACAGATGTGTCAGCCCTTTTGCTGAAATACTGTTAGTCAACAGAGAGGTGTCAGTAAATGAAGCTCTTCTGGTGCTTAGTACCTTCCCCAGGTGGAGTGACTGCTCCATTGAACTCATCCACTTAACAGAATCACTTGGCAATGTTGGATCACATCTGGGGGGAAGGGTGGAAAAGGTCAGTACCCTCTAACAGACACCTGGGTCAGCTTTCTTGCCTATTTTTCAATTTTTTTTTTTTCCTTTCCTGCTTCAGTGTACCTGTTATTTTGGAGCCCCGTTGCCTAGCACAGCCTCTGTGCTATTACACAAGGACCATAGCAAACTGGCTGACTGCAGACATCTGTACTCAGTGTGAGCATTATCTGTTGAATGTGGCTTCCAACCAACAGCACAACATCCCACTCAGGAGAATTTCCCAGTCTTGAACTAAACTGGAATGACTCTGTACATTTTTCCTGTCACTTGCTCTGTACCTGAACTAAATTAAACAGCTTTATGCACGTACTGACATAAAGGCCTGAAAAGACTTTCCTGCTGCTTTTCTAAGCAGGAAACCCAGTTAGTATTTATGTATTGTAAAGTATTATAAACCATTGTGGTTTTTAGAACTGTTTTAACTCTCTTTTATGTGTCTTCGGGGAAAATAAATGTTGAAGCGCTATCATGCCTCTAGCATTTCCTCCTTTGCACCTACAGTTGTCATTGTTCTGTGGCAGAGTTTGCAGTCATTGCTAAGCAGACTTTGCCCTATGTTGTGAATATAGGGAAGCTTTTAAGCTAAGATCTGTTTGTGGGAGGCTTGGAAAGTGGAACTCTCAGTTATGTGATCACATAACACCATGCATTTTACACTGGTATCTCACTGCAAAGCACCCAAACTCACTGCTGTGGTATGTATAACATTGTGGTGATAGCTTTTGGGCAGCACACTCAGTCTGATTGCTCTTGAATTGATTTTGTGTGTGTGTGCTAGCTGTGCTTTGCCAGCAGAACTCTCCATGGCACTAAAGTACTTAGTTTATTCCAATGCCATCATCGCTGGAGGGAAGGTGGTTGTTTTCTAGGAATACTTGCTTTTTGTATTGGCCTACAGCTTTGCCTGAAGCTAAACTGGACTAGTGCAACCTGTGTGACATGGGAAAAACAAACAGCATCTAGATAAATTCTTTGTATGGTTAAAAGCAAAGTGGAGTATTCGATAGTCTGTTTCTTCCTGGGAATTGCCCATACAGAAGGGATGTAGGACTCTCCCTGGTGTGGTTTGCAGGGCCTGGAGAGACAGTGCTGAAGGATTAAAGTAGACTTGTAGTTGGAATGAGTCATCCTAAAGAAAATGATGGCTGAGAAGGGGAAGTGTAGGGCCAGTTCCCCTAGAGAAGAAAGACATGTTTAAGCTGAGCTCAAGGTGTGCCTCCAAACTGCCAGAAGGGTCAATATCTCCAAATGACTTGTGCTGGCCTAACTCTGTTTCCTCTAAATTGCTTGTCTGAAAGCTGCTGCCTACATGCAGGTTTGGGCAAGCTCTGCAAATAACTGAATGCAGAGAGGCTGAAGCTTGTGCTTCCTTTTGGAGCAAGTTCAAGTGTTCTTCTTCCTTCAGTCAGCTAGGAGGGGTGCAGCCTGCCTGTCCGGGTCCTCTCCTATGTGTGCTAATTGCTGCTGCTGGGAGGCACATCCCTGCCAGGCAGGTGGGCTCCTTGCAGGCTGCAGGGAATGGCAGCCAAGCCACAGCTGTGCTTGCTGGCAGGATGGGCACAGAGTGGGGCTGGGGGTACTCTTAGATGCCTGCTGAGTGAGGTAGTGATGGCAGAGCAAAAAACAAGCTGAGATCAGCCTGTTTTGGTTAATTTGCATGCCCAAAGAACCTCCTGGAACCCAGGTATGGGGAGAAGGTATCTATTGCTCTGACACAGATGATTTATCAGGAGGACAAAGGCAGTGCTAGGTTCTGTTTCTTGCACACCTCCTACAGTGCCACATGTGCTTTACACTGGCTTCACCTTTTCCTACCTTGTGACCCGTGAGCACTGTGGAATGCCCTTGTGGCAGAGCAAGCAGACAAAGGAGGGTGTAGGTGGATGCTGAGGAGCAGTCTGACCTCCAGTGCTTATCCAGATCTATCACTCTGTCAGAAAGGCATGAGGTCCTGTCACTCATCTAATGGTTGTGCTGCCCCCAGGTAGGCTAGTAAAGCCTCTGTCCCCTGTACAGGAGTGGCCTCTACTCTTCCTTGAACTTTCACTTTCAACCACTGCTCCTGTCCATGGCAAGTCCTGATAGCTTGTGAGAGCAGGTTTTCTAGAAATGTACTTTTTTTTTTTTTTTTTTTTTTTCCTCCCCCAAACACAGCCAAAGGATTCTGTCCATCTCTTCTTGACTTCTTCCTTTCCCTGGGCAAAGAGGGCTCTTTGGAGGGAGCACAGCTGAGGCTTAACTCAGGGGCCACTGCGTGCAGGGTGGAGCATGCAGAAGCCTGAAGCCAGAGTGGGTGACTCCCAGGTGGAACAGGTTTGGAACCAAACCTTAAAAGCACCAAGAGCAATGTTTCTGGGGGAGGTGACTGTACAAAACCTGTTCTGTTTGGGAGCCCCTGAAGTGTGATGGTTTGGAGGACTGCACTCCCTGTGTGAGGATGCAGTAGGATTTGATCTGTTTTCTGGACTTTTGCTGGCTCTTCTCACCACACAGACCAGAGCTTTCCCTGCTCACAGTTAGCTGCTTCTAGCTGTTAGTGTTACGTACTGGTGGCACTTTGGACATGGCGATGCTTCTGCGGAAAGCACTCTGTCTCCAGGCTCTGATGCTGGATCCCTTCACGCAGCCCCATAAAGCGCTTTAGTTCTATCTCAGTTGTGAATCATGACTGGATGACGGGAAAAGAAGCCTGATCACTGCATCTGTCAGCGGCAGGAAGGTTTTTTTAAAATTTCTTTAAGAGACGAAGTATGACTGTGCATTGTATATAACCGCCCAGCGTCACCCGAGGCACAGAGACAACCCCGAGGTGCGANCCCGGCAGGGGGCAGCCTCGGGCCGCGCTGCCCCGCGGGTCTGCAGACCCCGGGGAGTCCGCGGTGGAGGCCTGCGGCTGCCTGGCTTGGCCCCGTCCTTGGCCGCTTAGGGGAAATAAAGGATATTTTTTACCAGCCTCGTTTTTATGTATTTACTTGTGGCCTGTCCCGCCGAGCCCCTGCGCTGGAATGGCCTCAGTGGGTTTTTCTGTCCCCAGGGCAGGGGCTGGGTGGCTGCGGTTGAGGAGGGGGTGGGTGGCAGGAGGAAAGCACAGGTGGGCGAGCTGAAAAGCAGGGACCTAGCAGAACAAAAAAGAGGTTTCAGGTATCGGCGAGCAGCGGGAGAGGCCTTGCTGCAGTAAGGTGGTGTGGGTTTCAGCATGGCTTTGTGTTCGATGCCTGATGCCGGCAAGGAAAAGATGCTCTGACTGACCCTTGTAGAAAGCAGGCACGAGCCCTCTTTAATAACTTCGCCCAGAGAGCCTTTGCCAAAGACCTTTTGTCTTTTTGTCTGAAAGGATGTTTCAAGAGGGGTTCCATCGTATGTTCTGCTTAATTATTATTTCTTCTATTGTAAAAGATAAGGATGTCATTTTATATATGAAACAAAACTGGATATGGTGTTGGACTGGATTAGAATTCAAAAATACTTGGGCAGACTTCTTCCAGCATCCTGGAAGAAACAGGACACTGCTCACTAAGGGTGAGTGGAAAGTCTTACGCTTCAGCAGCAATATGAGCTCTGCAGGGGCTGGGGAGGGAGTGATGGGTTAACAAGCAATTCTTCAGGAAAAGGATCAAAAGCTGAGTGCAAGTTGGCTATGTCACGGTGTTGAGGTGATGGAAAATGAGAAGAGATATGGAGTAATTGGATCCAGCCCAGAGGAGAGCAGGGAGAACAACAGGACACATAGGAACCATTACCTGCTAGGAGGGCTTGAAAGAACTGAAATTCCCCAACCCAAAGGAGGAGGGAACTGAAGTCTTTAAGCACATAAAAGGACACAATCTTTACTCCTTGTCTGCAATGGAGGGGGGGGGGCGGGGAAAAAAGAAGAAGAAGAAGGCTTAAATCACAGCAGGAAAGGCTCAGTTTGGATGTTAGGAAAACTTTCTAATGACAGGGATAATAAAGAATAGACTGCTTGGAGAACAGAGAACTTTAAGATCAAGTTAGGCAACATCTGTCAGGGATGCCGAGGTTTAGGTGATCCTGCCTTGGGTTAGAGGGATGGACTGGTCTGACCTTTTGAGGTCCCTTTCAGTCCTAATTTTCCAGTGGTTCTGTGGGCCGACATTAATCTTATTAATGGTATTTAAACAGTCAGCAGCTTCTCTTAAGTAACTACTAGCTAGCCTCTTCTCTTGCCTGCAGTTTAAAATTAGCTTAATTTCCATGCATCACTTTCACCCTCCAGCTCACAAGTCCTGCACAGCCAGTCAGCAGCTAAATTCATTGACTGCTTGTTGGTACCTCGCTCATGGCTCTGTATGTATCCAAAAAGAAAAGGGATAGAAGTGCTCCGTACAAATGGCTGTGTCTTCAGCGGGAAGGTGGAGTCCTTTTCTGCCCGTGTGTGTGGGAGATGCAGTCCCTGTTCTTGTGACAGCTTGCCCTCTGCCTCTCAACACTGCCTGCAGCTTTCTGGGAGAGATTCTCATGCCCTGTTCTGGCACTGGGCAAGGAAGGAACAGCCCCTGGCAAAGGCTGGCCTCTTCCTGAAAGGAGTTGTGTTGGACTGTCAGTCTTTGCTGTTGGTTTGTCGCAGGAGAAGCCTGCAGTGTCCAAGCCCAGGTGCTGCCCAACATGTGTGGGCACTTCTGTGTAACAAGGCTAATCTGTATAACAGGAGGTGTTGTAACTGATATACTCTCCACAGGTGACCTCTGCCCAAACGGTACAGGCGCAGAAAGAAGGAGCCTGTGGTGGGGAGCTGGCCTTTGGTTTGTGTTTGTGTTCTTCTTCCACCGCTTGAAACTACAAATGAAGGTGAGCTGAGTTGTTCATCAGCCAGCAACAAAACAAGAGGAGGAGAAAGAGCCAAAGCCCTGCAATCCTTGTCTAGTGGTCCCAGTCCTTGGAAATCTGAAGAGCCTGTCCCAAAGGCAGGGGTGTTTGCAAACTTGTTAGTTATTTACTTAAAATGGGAAATATGGTGTTTCCATAGCTGGGGAAGAACACTCCCTAAGGAGAGGGGGAACCACAAGTATTTTATCTCCCCAGAGAAAAACACTCACAGCTTCTACCACTAATCTTCTTCAGTGGTTTTAGCCAGCTGAGATAATCACGGGGCAGATACATAGGCCTTCACATCCACTTTTGTTAACAGGCTGAGGGCTGTGCTATCTCCCTGTTGCTGTTAAGTGTTAAGAGTGTTATTTTATACGTGGGAGTAGTGTACAAAGAACCGAAGCGGTCCCACAGTAGCAGGTTAGAACACAGGGCCTTTCACGCAGCCCTGAGTGCCTTCGTCCAGACTGTGTTGCCAGCGCGGAGACGTGGGGGGGTGTTATTTATACGCATAATAAAACACCGCCTGAATGCAGCTGGAATCCTACCTTTGAGCAACATTAACACTCCAGTGACTTCATTTACAGTTATTTCACTTTGCCTCTCTTGGTGCTTGGAATGAGAGTTTCAGGTGTGCTCCCCTCTAAAAAAAATACTGTGAAGTATGCATATTTTACAGTCGGCTGTGCTTTTGTAGAGTCTGTATCCCAAAGTATATAATAGCCACTCTGTGCGCAAATTGTGCGAAGTCAGTTCCACTCCAGTGGAAATGTATTTATGACAGTTTGAAGAGAACTTTCTAAATGGGACCTCAGTTTTTCAGGGAATTTTAGAACAATACAAATACAGTGAACTTCTAAGTTCCTCATGAGTTAAGGGTGAAGCAAGCTTATTCCTTCCCTGCTGTGGCTTGGGAAAGCTTTTTTTGAAGCTCTGTAAGAATCATAAGCTTTCTTGAGATGTTTGGAACACAGCTGTATCCCACAAGGCTTGGGGATAGGATGAGATTAGCCCCTCAAATGCAAGTTTGTTAGAATGAAACAATTATATAAGGTGCAGTGGGATGTTTTGAGGTAAGACTGAATTTGGACCTTTTTTATTCTCTCACCAGACACCACCTCCACCCGGGGAATGTAGGTCCAGCTACAGCAGAACCTGCTGTAGATTCAAAAGTTTCCCATGTGAGCACTGCTGCCAGCTGCAGCGAGCTTGATTCTTTCTTCACTCCAGAGCTGGAGCCAGACTGCATGCTAGCACAGTATGGCTGCGGGCCTTTTTGGTGTTTTTACTCTGTGGAGTTTTTATGAGACCATATCTGTCAAACGTATGTGTGAAGATAAATCAAACAAGCACAACCACGGCTATTAAATAAATGTGAAATCCGAGTGGCTTCCACCAGCCCCTCGGTCCCTCCCCCCCAGCTGCCGTGTGTGCTGAATGTTTCACAGAAACAGGAGGGTGAGGGATGGCTGGTTGTGGGAATAGGAAAGCGGAGGGGAGGCAGCTCCTGGGGAAGGGGCCGATTTCCTTGCAGGGGGAAGCAGAGAGCTACAAGATGGATTTGGGACTCATGCTGCTGAAATATTTTGTGTCTGGAAAGAGCCCTGGATTTTTTATGACTTTTGAAGAATTAGAGGCTCAACATTCCATCAGGGATGTGGTCTGACTGCTCTCACAACATCCCCGATGCAGGGAAGATGGGTACTCAGCAGAGGCAGGAAGGTGCTCCAAGCAGAAGTGTGATGAGTTTGTCAGCCTTGGACCATGTCTGGGGCTAATGCTGCGTGAGCACCACCAGGTTGTGCAGTGAGTGCCAAAGCATGAGGAGGACACCCAGCCTCCACACGCCTCACAGACTGTCCTCTCCTGCAGAATAAAATTATCTCGACTTGATCTCCACCCAAAAATTTTCCTCATTCCCTAATCTATCCTTCCTCCAGGAGAAGGGTGGTCCTCCCAAGGTCAGGGCTGAGGTTGCTGACAGGTCAGAGAGGGCAAGGTCAGGCTTGAAGCTGGCTGGCTGTACCAAAGCTGTCCTGCATAGGGAGAGGGCCTTGCAGTTTCCAAAGCCATCAATCTCCTCCCCACTTTCACCAGCTATTCACCTCTCCCAGTTTTAAGTGGAAGAAAATACAGCCAAGCTCTTCAAGCCCTTGTGTCGTGCCTCTGGGAGCTGCATTCTTGCTCTCGAGTGGTCAGTCACCGAAACAGAATAGCCAATATATCACTCTCGGTGTCTTTATTTGGGAGTTGAAGTTGGATCAATGTATCTGAAGTCTACTGTAACCGGGAAATGATTCTTCTGATTTCTGACAATAGGGCCGCTTCTGCCACTAAGAAAACATTTGTCATTTCCCCCTGGCTGCACTGGAGTTTGGCTGAACGCGCTTATTTACCCGAACACTTTGTACTCAGGGAGAGAGCATCCTTGTGGGAGAGATGGGGCCCAACACGAGCCAAGGCTAACAAATCATGCAGTAACGCAGCGTGTCGTGCTTGTGCCCAAGGTGAAACAGGAGGGGCAGAGCTGTGATGTGTTCTGGACGTGGCCTGTAAGGCAGAAGTGGGAACAAAGAGTATTTGACCTGGCTCCTAAGTGTGTGAAACCGTTGCCCCTCTGTCGAATCGGGACTGCTGGTTTATGCTGGGCGAGGATTTGATCCGTAGGAATGTAGTCTGCTGAGCGCAGTGTGTTGTGAGGTCCCTTGGTCATTGTGGTCTGTGTACATCACCAATGTTCAGCTGAATGAAAATAAATATTCAGAGATGGTTTTTGCCAGTGAAAACATAAAAGGAAAGAGAAGAGTAATGTGTTACCATTTCTGCTGAGTTGCTAATGGAAAGCAAAATTATTAGTAGTAATAATTAGCAGCAAATGTGAGACTACCATTAAACAGATGGTCTGTTAACACCCAGAAGGCCAGGAAAACACTTTAAACCAATCTTTCCTTGAAGGCAAGTCATTCAGATTGAAATGGATGTGCTGTAGGGCCAGGTTGCTCAGCTGATGTGCACTCTTAGTTGATGCACCGGTACTTTTGCCTTTAACAAAATGTAAATCAGCAGATTTAGGTGAGCTGAATATCTTATCCTAAGTTTTCTGTTGATCATTATTGCTGTTAAACATTTAAGGGGCTGGCTTTTCATTCGGTGCTGGGTTTAGGTTTGTTTTCTTTTCAGTGTGCTATATCTCTTGGTACATAGCATACACACACAGGTCAAAGTGATGCAGCTACCGCCTACCAGCTGGAAACTGAGTATCTGCCTTCGAGTCAGTGGGGAACAATTTCCTTCTGATCACAGATAACAGAAAGCACAACTCATAGATCCTGAAGTCCTTGATTGTCAGGACAGAGCATAGGTTGTAATTTGAATTTGGAATGGGACACAGAAAAAAGGTGGTGGTCTGATTGCAGTGATGTGCCTGCAACTGGTCAGTGCGTATGAACACTTAGTGACCCCTGCTCTGCCATCCAAGGATGGTGTGCAGGTTTATAATATGTTTTAATCCTAAAAGAGTTGGTTCCCCTTGATGCAATTCTGTAATTACAAGCGCAGGTATTTTGTGGAACAGAAGTAACACAACGGTGAATGCAGCCCAGGAAAGATTTTAGTTCTCTGGCCCTCAGTTTATTCTGCCTATCTTCCCTTGCGGTCACCAGTAATCTTCTGTTTACATTGCTGCCCTGTAACCAGCACAAGAACCTTGTTAAAATCAGGCTAGAGATGCAAATTGGCTTTGACATATACTGTACTGCCTGTTGTGAGGAGTAAAACTAAAACTAAAAATAAATACTTCACACTGGGGTCTGCACCACACTCTAAGGCACATGCAACGTAGTACAAACTTGCCCTGGGTGCCAGGCTTGCAGCCTTTCCCTTTGCTTTGGCAAGAGGAGACAGGCACTGGTTGCTGTGTGAAAGCAAACCACTGGCTTCTCACCTCCTGCGGGCATAAACTTCTGCTCCCGTCACCACTGGCGGTTCTGACTGCAGGGATCTTCCTTTTGCAGCAGCAAGAGCTGCTTCCCCACCCACCCCGCTGATGGCACTGGGAGGAGCTGGCCCTACTTTCAGGGCTTTGCAGTGCTCTCAGGCCTGGCCTTGCCTCCTTCACCTCCCTGTAGCCAGGGCTGGCCCTCCCCGCTCCTCAGGTGTGCAAAGAGATGCAGGGCACCTACTGCAGACACATAACTACACGGGGAGCAGCCGCAGAGGGGGAAGGGTGTTTTAGGAGAGCAGGTTGAAGAAGGGCCAAGAGGAACAGCCTGGCATACTCCTCTACCTGCCCCACCGAGTACTTGCAGCGAGGCCCTCCGTTTTGGACGGACCCTCCCCAGCCTTCGCCCTCAGTCAGGCCCCCCCAGAAGAGACACTGACTACCACCAGATCTCTGTTCCCCCTCCAGATCCCTGAGGCAGGACACTTAGATCATCCCTGTCAGCTATCCAGCCTGTTCTTCAAGCACTCCACTCGCAGAGGTTTCACAGCTGGTTACTTTGTGCATTTCTTCCATCTCTTTGCCCTAACAGTTTCATAACATCAGGCTTGAATCTTTCTTACTGCATTTTAAGCCTGTAATGGTTTCTTAACCGCTCCAATATCGGCAGGTAGGATTGACTTTCTCCCTTTACAGCGATCCTTTATCCATATGAAGACTTGTGCTTCTCCTTGGTCTTTTCACGTCACCAGTCCTTTCAGATTTTCCCCCTAGGTCACGTTCTCTAGACATCTGATTATCCTTCTTGTTTTCTTCTCGGCTGTATCTAATTACTCCACATCTTTTTTTGGCTTTTCCAAGACTATGGCACTGATGACAAACAGTTCAGTTTTTAATCTACTCTAAGCCTCAGCTTCAGTAGTTCCATATCCATATTTGTACAGTCAGTTATTCCTCACTGTGGAGTCTTGCATGGATTCCTGCTGTGCTCTTTCATTNTAAATTGTGTTGCTGTCTTCAATGTACTTGCAGATCCTTCCAGCTTCAGGCATCCTGTGAATTTAATCGTCTTTCTTTTAGTTCAGAGTCCAAATCACTACCTGCCTGGAGTCAGTCCCAGAGAGAAACCTGTGGATCTCTCTTCAGTGCATTCCTGTATTTGAAGAGCAAAGTCCTGTTCACAGCCTTCTAGGTACCAGTGCTGTGTCTGCTCTGCAGCAGATAGACCACACATTCCTTGCTGGTTTATGAGAATTTCATGCAAGCTAGTGTCAGAGGACTTAAATAAAGATACTGACATCTGCTTCTTCTTACTGGCCTATGAGGTCTGTCTCCTTATTTTAAAAGGAAATTAGATGAGTTCGTCAAGACTAGACTGTGAAGCTAATATTGGTTGTTACTCATCCCGTTACATTCCAGTTCCTTACAAATAGCTTTTTTCATTATTCATTCCAGAATTTTTCCTGTAGTTGAAATTAAATTCGTTGGTCTATAATTCCTCAGCTTCTTTTTCTCAAAGACTTAGTGATTTTGGCTGTCCCTGCTTTTGCTATACTGGTATACTAACTCCCAGTAATCTAGCCTGGATTCTGCTCACTGTGCATAACCTTCTTGTGCTTGAGGTCTGCTCTCTGTGCATAGCCTTCTTGTGCTTGAGGACAACAGCAGCGGTTTAGTTAAGCTTGTCTCTTCTGTACTCCTTTTCCTTTCTCTGGACTGGTGTAGAGCTTGCTGCCTTCCTGTCCCAGGAGCAAACTAAGTGCAAAAATCTCCTGTTACTATTGAAGCCTGGGCAGTTGTTGGAATCTGCTCTTGCTTCCTGGCTTGAAAGAGACTTGTCACTGGGACAAGGTCTGCATATGGTGGCCTGTGGGCCACTCTGTACTGTTGATGCCCATGTTTTCTCCCAGAGCTATATTAACGACAGCATTTCACCTGGCAGATGTTCTGCATTAGGGTCACCACTGAGATAAGCCATCCACACCCACCTCAGCATTGGTGCCATGTCATTTTTTTTTCTTTGTTTTGCCTTGTTAGAAATGCATTAATGAGATGGTCATATCCTCAGCACTGCCCAGCAGTTATCCATTCAAGCTACTCTGCAAGAAATGGGGTTGATACTGAGCACCAGTGGCAAGCCAGTTTCTCCCCTGCAATTGCTGTTCTTAGCCTTCAAAGTCAAGGTTAGATCTGCATTGCCATACTGGCAATGGAGTCCTAACTCAGGCCATCTTTGGATAACATTTGCTCAGGTGTGGTATGTTGGAAGTGAAATCATTGCTCCCAGAAAAAATAGTTGTTGTTTGCCACATTTAATTAAGTTTTCCTCTCCACTCGCACAGCCTCCCCCATCCAGATCTGAAGTTAGTTTTATAGTTTCCTCTCAGCCTTCTCCTTTGATCCTAAAGGACCTGTCACCTTAGTACCTACAGCTCTTCCTTTCTCACCTTGGCCAGCATAAAATGTGTTTGTGCGTTAATAGCTTTCTCCTCGGGGGTTGCTGACTCTCTGCACTAGTCAGCTGGATGCTAGATGAAATCATTCTCTCTGCTGTTTCAACTATGTCACATATATATTTCCCCGCCTGTGTTTTATGTTCCGTCCCAAATTCGTTCACAGGAAATGATCCTCCTTTAGTTCATTTTGTTTTGGAAAGTGAATCTGTTGCCAGGGGAATGCAAGAGGTTTCCAAGCGTGGGGTCCAAGCTTGGCGCAGGAAGGTGCTGTGCAGCACAGACCTCGCCACACACAGCCTGCTGCGGCTCCTTGCTCCAGCTCTGTGTGCAGCTCTTCCCTCCTCAGGGCTGGCTGTGCTCAAGCCAAAGTGTCCCAAGTGGTGCTGGGTCTCTGCCATGGTCAGCCTGCTGGCTCCCTCTGCCTAACCTGACTTCTGTCAGCTCGCTTGCCCTGTATCCGAGCTACATCTGAGGCTCGAACACTCGGGTCTGCAGTGGTGAAAAACCTGCCTCAGTAACCCAGGCTGTTGTGCAGTAAGCAAAGCAGGGCAGGAGCAAGCCTTCAGGTTACAGTGAAGAAGGCTTAGGCTAGCCCCCCCCAAAAAGCAGCTTGACATACATACATGACAAAATAACCCCGTGCTTCAAGATGTAAGTGCAGCTGTAAGTAGTACTAGTACCATTTTTAGACTGTTTGTTGGGATACAGTTATTACAAATGTAATAACAAAAGTTATTAATAAAATGTTTTACCAAGAGTGTTGCTTCAATAGCGTGACTTGGAAACCTCAACCTCGAGGCAGCCTGTCTGCTGCAGAGCCTAATTTAGATGCAGCGTTCTGCCTGGCCACAGCAGGGAGGTTCAAAATGCTCTGTTAGCGTGATTAACCAAAGCGTAAAGTAGACAGCACGTTTCCTCCGATATGGCATCAGTGCACCTTGGCTCTGGTACCTGGGATGGGAACACAGGATCCGTCTCACAGGGAGGGGTGTACCAAGAGGGGAGTGAAGGTGAGGCACACAGAGACGTGATGGAGTGGTGTGTGAGGAACAACTGCAGATGATGGCCTCCAAAGTGAACAGATGTTGTTCTCCAGTGTTTGCTAAAGATTAGCTTCTAAATGAACCCCCCCTACACATTTGTAGATAAGGTCTACAGAAAAGGTCTGTGATTTTTGCTCGTTTCTTTTTTTTTTTTTTTTTCTTGGCACATTACTATGTGAGTAAGCTTATTAAATCTTA